>JARBWK010000006.1:60195898-60421463 GCA_030556195.1 Anolis apletophallus | reverse complement strand
GAGCTGTGGTTGTTTAGCTGAAACCACTTTTTGTAAGACTCATTTGTTAACAGCAGAGACAAATGTTCTTATTTACACTAATACATAAAGTTGTCAGAATCAGATCAACTTGCTATATAGTGTTGTTGTTTATTCATTCAGTTGCTTCTGACTCTTCGTGACCTCATGGACCAGCCCATGCCAGAGCTCCCTGTTGGCTTTCTCCACCCGCAACTCCTTCAAAGTCAAGTCAGTCACTTCAAGAATACCATCCATCCATCTTACCCTTGGTCGACCGCGCTTTCTTTTTACTTCCATTTTCCCCAGCACCCAGGTTGTCAACATCTCCCTTCAATTGTGATGCTCAGAATTGGACACAGTATTCCAGGTGTGGTCTAACCAAGGCAGAATAGAGTAGCAGCATGACTTCCCTGGATCTAGACACTATACTCCTATTGATGCAGGCCAAAATCCCGTTGGCTTTTTGTCGTTGCATCACATTGTTGGTTCATGTTGAACCTGTTGTTATAAAGGACCCCAAGATCTTTTTCACACATACTGGTCTCGAGCCAGGTGTCCCCCATTCTGTATCTTTGCATTTTTTCTGCCTAAGTGGAGTATCTTGCATTTGTCACTGTTGAACTTCATTTTGTTAGTTTTGGCCCATATCTCTAATCTGTTAAGATCGTTTTGAATTCTGCTCCTGTCTTCTGGAGTATTGGCTATCCCTCCGAATTTGGTGTCGTCTGCAATGATCATGCCTTCTAACCCTTCATCTAAGTCATTAATAAAGATGTTGCCTGTATTGTCCTTACACAAAGCCTGACAAATGCATATACATATTTAAAAGTGTTAGTAAACTTTATTTAACACCCTTCAATTATTGTTCCTATCACTTTGCCTCTTAACTGCAAATATCTCTTTTAAATTACTCAATACACCTTCTGTTCTCCTATTTTCCATCAATCTGTCATAACACAAGTTGTGTTTCCCACTGTCTACAAAAGAGAGATGTATCCTTATGTTTTTGTTATAAATCATTTTAGAGTAATTATTTTCATTTCTTTTTTCCCTTCCAAAAGTACTTCTGTATACACCACACTCTGAAATGTATCTGTTTACTATTTCTTTTATAATAAGTGCACATCAATCAGTATCAAACAAGAGATCACTCCATCTTTCTTAATCCTCATGTTTTGTTTTCTGTTGAAACCTCTCAATTGCACCATGGTCAGCAAACCACATACAAACTGGATTATAGAGCTGTTGGGTTCAATTTTTGACTGTTTCCTAAAAATTTATGAGAACAGTTATAGCTAATACATATCTAATACGTAAGATACAAAAGATACATTTGTCAAATCTGAACCAATATTTCAATTGTTCAGTAAACAGACTTTCAGGACTCAATGAAAACAACAGTCAAGAGATAATTCTCATAAGGCTTCTTATTCACTGTCATTTATGTTTTTCAAGGTCATGGGGCATAGGTCAACCTTTCAGTGAATGTTTCAGATGGATCATGAGGATGGAGGTGGAAGGCATAAACCAGTGAAGTATTCTGAAACTCATGTGGAATCTGAAGATTAAGGCCCAGTTCTTCCAAAGATATGATGTAATTTAACATTTCTGAATTATTGAAATAATTTTAATTTCACTTAGAACAGAACCACTTGTTAAAATGTCTTCCTTCCTTCCAAGTCCTGCTTGACAAATTAACAACACTGGTATAGTTATGTCAATGTAGTGAAACAACAAAATTCCAGTCTATGCTTTTAAACAAATGCATAGCTGTGTTTCAGTATGAGGTGCTGCGTGTGCATGTTTATGCCTTCAGACATACACACTCCGTGAATTTCATAGGGATTTCTTAGGCAAGGAACACTCAGAGATTGTTTTGCCAGTTCCTTCCTCTGAAATACTGCCTATAACACATGGTATTGATTGACAGTCTCCCATCCAAGGATTAACCAGGACTTACCCAAGTCCTGAAATCTGCAACAACCCACAATTGTTCTCTAGTTCTTTGGTATGTTACAATATACAGTACATAAAAACATTTAGCTGTACTGGCAACTCTAGAAAAGCTAGTTCAAGGACCAGAAAGGATAATAATGTACCATCCTTTTGAGAGACAGCCTATTTCTAGTCAAACTAGTTTAAACATATAAAGCAGCACTATGGGGTTTTTGACGTTTCTCATCACAGCAAGCATCTAAACAAGAAACCAAGAAGCCAGGGTAGATATTGGATCAGCATCCACATATTGCCCGATTATAGTGAGATGTATTCTATTTTTATTTAAATTATAGTAATTATTTCTAAATATACATCTACACATATACATGAGCAATCATAATTGCATGTAAACCTATGTCCGTGTTTGTCTCCTTTTTGCAGTGCATAAGTGGCACTGTGATCAAAAAATGGGGAAGCAGAACATATCAAACCTCACTGCCACAAACAGACATGTAGCCGGGGGGGGGGGCCTTGAGGGGCTTCACCCACACCCCGAAATTCTTAGGGTGGTCCGCAAGAAGGCCTTACTGGTACATTATTTAAACTGTTATGTTTATTCATATCATGATCTGATCACCATGCTCAATATATCCCATATGCGTGGGGGTATTGGGATAACAATACAAAAGGTTTGCTAGGGTAGATCCTCGCTCACTCAGACTCAGCCCCCCCCCATCAAACTCAGCCCCACCCCATCCCCCACCCCCACCCCTCGAATCAAAATCCCGGCTATGGTACTGGCCACAAAAGAGTTTAGCTTGAGAAAGATCATTTGCCAAATGATCCATTACAGAACTGGATTGAAATCTTGGCTGTTGAAGCCCAATGTCACATTAGTACTCTGCTTGAGGTAAGGCATGTATTTCATTGCTTCAGCAGACTTCAGCAGACTGTGTGTTGCGTGTGCATGTAACTAATAATGGGGAGTTGCGTGTGCATGTAACGAATGATAAAAACTAACTTTTATCATTAATTTCTCTATTTTCTAAGAAAGAAAATCTGGGAAGAAAAAAGTACACCAAAACCATAATTTGTTGTTGTTCCATATCTTTCCAATTTATGATGACACCCAAGGCAAATCTATCATGGGAGTTTGCCCCCAAAGAACAAAATACTTGAAGCAAACTACTTTACCTATTCAACTTGCTCTTCTGAGATGACCTCTAGTTTGAATGTTTTTTGCCAAAGACCACACCAGAGTTGTAAAGTCAGCGGGGAGAGGGGAACATACAGACTCATTACTATAATATTGCTCCTGTGGAGGAGCTCTAGCCAGCTAATCTACATCTTATGTGCTAAACAAAATCCCATGTGCCTTAAATTAGTGTAGTAAGACCATTAACCTCTCACTTAAAAAGCACAAGTGACACACAATTATGTTGATATAGTTAAGCTTAACCTAGCAATTAAACCTTAATGACTGAGACACAGGAAACTTCCTGAGGATTAATGGCAAATGAGTAGAAAGCACCTCAGGTCAGCAATTCTTTTCAGAATGACTGGTCTTTGAGGAAGTCACTCCTTTATTACTGTTAGTCCCTTTAGAATACATGGCTTTATTTACATCAGGGAGGATTTTATACCTCCTGTAACCCTCTAAGTAAGACAGACTCAAGATCATAAAGAGCTGAGAAAGTGGGAGAAAGCCAACTACAACTTCTTCCATTGATTATCTGTTCAGTTGCCCTCTTTCACTTGCTGGCAGGTAAAATTGGAGCCCTGCTTGCCACAGAGTGGATGGGTGCCAAAGGCGGGGGAAACATAGGGTGGAAATGTCAGCATCATTTCTTATCACTGCAGGGTATAGCCCCAGGTAACATCTGACAACCACATTGGAACAATCATTTTCAAGTAAGTATGTATTAACAACTGCTAGGAGGCATTTTCTAAAATGATAAAACTCTCAAGTTCAAAACATAAAGGTTATATACACAGCTGGTCTTTCCCAAAGGCTGGGGAAAGGGAATATTTATTTATTTATTTACATCATTTTTACCCCGCTCTTCTCACCCCCACAGGAAGAAGCAGGTTAATGGTGCTGCCTCCTCCCCCTTTTTAAAGTTGGAAATCAAATTACAGTCAAGTTGTTAACAGTCTCTCCATTCTGCCATTTACAATCTTCATTACTAAATGAACTGCATGTCAGCCTGCTCAATGGGAAAGGAAGTAAAGTAGTTAGCCAACCCTATTGCAAACTGCTATGTTGCCAATGTGGTAGTGCAGATGGTACACTGAAGAAGATAGCCCTCGAAGAGGGCAAACTGCCCTTGGAAGAAACCCAGTAATAAAGCAGAACCTCCTGGAAAAGTGGAAATATCTTCACAGAATACATTAACACAGGGTTGTTAATACACCCCCCCCCCCCCAATATATTGAGCTGTTACTGTCACCAATTAAGTGCATGTGTCTCTCCCCATGATTATTTGTATCTTTTAAGCTTTTTAAAGGAAGGTTCGCAAATTTGCAAAGTGGCACACAAGACTCTAGCACTGTATTTATTTTCAGTATCTCTGAACAATACATAGCCCCTGGTGTTGTTCTTCAAAAATAAAAATGCTAGGCAGCTGGAATTTAATACTTCATTTAAAGGGTGTCCTGTCACTTACAAGAGAAAGCTAGAGGGGATATTTGAGCACATTTTTCTTAATGTATGTGTTTATCAATGTATGACTGTACTATTGATTTTAGTGTGTAGCTTACTGCAGGAATGATCACTTTCTGACTTTTCTAGGATGGGTACTTTTGATGTACTTTGAGGAGTAAATATGCAGGTTTGCAGTTGGAGCTCAGATCCCTTACCTGACTTTCTGTACCCAGTTTTCTTTTGATGGAAAAATAAGTAGTTTCCTTTCAAAGTTCAGACCCCTGCACCTTGCTCCTTCCATCTTTTATTAGACTTCTATCAGGGGTGCTTTGAATGTGATTTTTCTGCCTCTTGGCAGGGGTTTGGATTAGATGGCCCAGAAGGTATCTTCCAACTCCATGATTTTATGACTCTAGGGCAGTGTTTTTCAACCTTTTTTGAGCCGCGGCACACTTTTTACATTTACAAAATCCTGGGGCACACCACCAACCAAATTGACACAAAATGACACAAAACGACACTCTAACACAGTAATACATATAGTTAATATGTTTCTCTCTCTCTCTCTCTCTCTCTCTCTCTATATATATATATATATATATATATATACACTGTATATATGTTCATTTGTTGGATTAACATAACTAAAAAAAACACTGGACAAATTGCTGCCAAATTTGGCCACAAAACATACTAATACTAACCCAAGAAGGGACCAACAGTCAAAAAATTGATTTTGTCATTTGGGAGTTGTAGTTGCTGGGAGTTATAGTTCACCCGCAATCAAAGAGTATTCTGAACTCCACCAATGATGGGATGGAATCAAACTTCCCACACAGAACTCCCATAACCAAGATAAAATACTATAGGAGTTTGGTGGGCATTGACCTTGAGTTTTGGAGTTGTAGTTCACCTATATCCAGAGAGCACTGTGGACTCAAACAATGTTATGCTATGTTGTTGTTTGTTTTCTATCCAGAACCACAATGTTGGAAGGAGGCTCACCACTTTAAGTTCCCTCTTAAACAGGCATGGGAAAACTTTTACCCTCTGGGTGCTTTGGACTTCAACTCCCACCATTCCTAACAGCCTGAGTCCCTTTCTTGCTTAAGTGGCTGAGGGGGGAAAGGAAAAGGGCCTGAGGCTGCTAGGAATGGTGGGAGTTGGTGTCCAAAACACCTGGAAGGTCCAAGTTTGCCCATGCCAGCTTTTGACAGACACCTCTTCCTCCCCCCTCCCTTTCGAACCCTTTCTTCTCCCTCCTGCCGAACACTTACTTTTTCTTCTCCACTCGGGCTCCTTCTTCCCAGCCTCGCTCTGCCTGCTTTGCCTCGCTTTGCTCGTGCTACCGCTTCTGCCGCCATTTTGATCCGAGGGGGCAGCGAGAGCGTGTTCAGGAGGGGAGGGGAGAGGGAGGAAGATGTGGGGTGAGACTGCGCAGTAGCACCTGCATGGGTCACGTCTTCCTCCCTCCCCCTCCCCTCCTGAACATGCTCACGCTGCCCCCTCGGATCAAAATGGCGGTAGAAGTGGAAGCGTGAGCAAAGTGAGGCAAAGCGAGCAGAGCGAGGCTGGGAAGAAGGGAGCCCAAGTGGAGAAGAAAAAGTAAGTGTTAGGCAGGAGGGGGAAGAAAGGGTATTGGAGGTTCCAATTTCCCACGGCACACCTGATGATTGCTCATGGCACACTAGTGTGCCAAGGCACACTGGTTGGAAAACACTGCTCTAGGAAAACTGGTTACAATTTAACTTCACTAATTTGCCTTGTAGCAATGTGTGTTTTGTCAGATGTATGTCTTATCAGAAATCTTGAGAGCGGTTGTAATGATGTTGATTATTTGTGTGTAAATGTTGTGTGACATGTGTTAAAATGTATGTTGTTTTGAATGTTCTATGGTTTGTTTCTGTGGGTGAAACAGAAGGGAGGCATGGCAGAAGCTTAGAAGAGCTGTCGCCATGGCAACCAGGGCTAGAGGCTAGTAGAATGTTCAGGTTTGAATTCTACAGTTGGAAAAGAGCGGGAAGCCAACTGCCAAATGAGAGGGGGAGGAGTTATGTTCTAGTTTAGAGTGTCCTAAGGACTGAAAGAGAACGGTCCAGTGTTAGTGTGTGTCTTAAGGTCTGCTAGTGAGCAGTCCAGTTAAAGGGTATAGAGACCCTAGTTAAAGTTGCAGGGGTTTATAGAGGTTTAGTGGAAACCCTATAATAGGTCCCCATTGTGTTATGTAACAGGAAAAGTTGTGCCTCTAAGGAAGTTTGAAACCAACCAAGATTGTACCCATTTGTGTCAAAATAAATTGTTTGCATCTTAAAAGGAAAACACCTCTCCTGATTCTTTTATTGGTGGTGGCCCTCAAAGTCAGTGGTCAGCCGGATAAATGGTGGCAGCGTGGTCAAGTGGTCACTGAGAAGTTTTAAAACTCCAGTCAGTTAAATGGTGAAGGGGTGAGACAGTACCCTGCCAATAAACGTGAAGTTGCTGAGGTAACTTCGAGGTTTCCTTGGATTGGAGGTCAGCAGTGTGGACATAGAAAGATTGTCCAGTCTGAGGCCGGTCAAGAAGTGGAGTGGTCACATATTGGCGGCAGCGGTGGGATCTTTAAGAGAGGGTCCACCCTGTCCAGCCGGTTGATTTGAACGTAGCTTCACCGCAGCGGTCAAGTGGACCCCTACTCCATACCAACAGCAGCCATTTTGTGAGAGCATTCACAAATCTTTCCAAAGCTCAGATGTTCTCACTAGACCAAAAAGATGGGGATCATTCCCAAAAAGAACAGGAAAATAAAAAACCCTTAAAGCTTTCTCTCATTTTCACATCTATATAAACTAACAGCTGAGACTGTTTCAAAGATATAATTCAAGGGGTTATCTATCTATCTAGTCAATTTTATTACATAATATACAACTCTGGCTAGTAGTGTGGACCCAAACATGATCATCTGCCATCTATTTCTTTGCCTGCCCTCTAAATTTATCAAAGAAACTATTTTGACCAGAGCAGCACACAATTTGAATAGGGCATTTGAATAGGGCATGGGTATTGCTGGCATTCTGCACAAGGTTTTGTGAAAGAGGAGAAAACACTTTCATTTAGTACAGTGTTCCCTCACTTATTGCGGGAGGTTCTAGGACCTCCCACAACAAGTGAAAAACCGCGATGTAGAGATGCTCTATTTATTTTAATATTTATACATTATTTTAGCCGTTATGCACTATTTTATAAACTTAGAATAAAGTTAAGGAAAGGAAGGAAAGTCCCTTCAAGGCTGGGGGGGGGGGAGGACTGAGGAAGGAAAGCACCTTGGAGAGCGGCGGTGGCAAAAATCCCACAAAACAGCAAAAATACCATGATATATATTTTAAAATAATATTTTTTGAAATCTGCGAAACAGCGAGTCCGCAATAAGCAAACTGCGAAGTAGTGAGGAAACACTGTACATCTGATTTGTGCAAGCCACATTAACCACATGGAAATAATCAAATTTCTGGGAACAGAGTTTTAGGTAGCGGTTCCTTGCTCTATATAGCCACATACTGTATACTGCATGCACATACATCTGTGATGTTATACTCCATTTCTCACATAAAGACATTTTATGCAACAAACAGAAGAGTTAACTATTTCTGAACAATATTTTTATCTCTTTCAGCTATAAGTCTTCCATCATATTTCTCCATTAGAGGGAGCCAGATTCTACAACTATGCAAAACTTAAAAAACAACCAGCAAAGTTTTGCTTATATTTCTACAGCTGACATACATCACAGTTTATGAAATTACTTATTAACCTAGCTACTAACTTCCATAAGGAGTTAATTTCTTGGAATGAATTCCAGGATTGTAGCCTGAAATGTGACTGAGCAGGTGCAAAAACATGAAGGTATTGCAATAGAGGATGAGTTTCAAAACATTTCAGGATACAGTTAAAATGGTAATAAATTCTACATAAGCGGAGTCAAATTTATCACACAAGATACAACTCCTGCTAGTGGTATGCAGCCTCTCATGGGCATTTCTCAGAAGTTCTACGACATATCCTTTTTATAGCTGAAATGTTGTCAAAAGAGATGACCAGACACACACAGCATCATGACTCCTTAAAATTATACTAAATGATCTTATGGTCATGATCAACATTATTATTATTTGGAACTTCAGTGGACTTAGTAAATCTGAAGACTTAACCAACCACAGATTGAAAATAATTCGAATACTAAAAAAAAAAATACAGTATGTGTGTGTGTGTGTGTGTGTGTGTGTATATATATATATATATATCAACAAAAAGCAGTGTGGGACATCTCATCTCTACTTAGTGGCCTCACAAGAGGCCCATGGTGGGAGATGCTCTGTTGGTCCACACTTGCTGAGGGAGAAGAATCCACTGAAGTGGAGAAGGGGAGAAAGGAAGAGGGAGGAAGAAAGAGAACTCGTTGTTGGGATGGGGAGGATGGGACTCAAGCAAGAAGAAGGGAAGAGAAAGAACTGGTTGTTGGAGGAGACTGGGGGGTATAGCATCAGAGTTGGAAGAGACCACAAGGATCATCCAGTTGAAGCCCCTGTCATACAGAAATGCACACTCAAATCACTCAAAATATATATATGACCATTCATCCTTTGCTTGAAAATCTTCAAAGAAGCAGATTCCACTACATTCCAAGGCAGCATATCCTATTGCCCAAAAGCTTTTGCCATTAGGAGGTTCTTCCCAATGTTTAGATGGAATCTCTTTTCCTGCAATTTGAATCGATTGCTTTGTGTCCTAGTCTCTAGAGCAGCATAAAATAAGTTTGACCCCTCCTCAATATGAACATCCCTTAAAATATTTAAACATGGCTATTGTGTCCCCTTCTCAGCTGTCTCTTCTCCAAGCTTGTGTGCTTGGTGTCAGGTGGGGAGAGAAGACTGGTTTCAGGACCTCATCTGAATACCAAAACACAAAATTTAGATGCTCAATTACATTTTACAGAATGACTCAAGCTTTATATAAAGTGCCTTTATATAAGGGACTTTACTATCTGTGTGCTTTGGTATTTGCAGAGATTTAACCACTTTCCCTGCATACCAAGGACCGACGTCAGCTTGACCGAGGCGGATCGGCATTGCTTGTATTGTTAGCTCTTACAGCTGCCTTTGATACAGTTGATTATGATCTTTTAAACCACCATCTCGCCGCCTCGGGGGTCCAAGGGTCTGCCCTAAATTGGGTGGACTCCTTCCTACGGAACCGCTGGCAACGAGTGGAATGGAACAGGAGGGTCTCTGAAAAATCACCACTCATGTGTGGAGTCCCTCAGGGTGCCATCCTATCTCCGTTATTATTTAACATCTACATGCGACCACTCGCTCAGCTAGTCCGGAGTCATGGGCTGGAGCGCTATCAGTACATTGATGACACCCAGCTCCTTCTACAGATGGACGGCCGACCAAATTCGGTTCCCAATAACTTCACATCTTGCCTTGAGGCTGTAACAGGTTGGCTGTGCTCCAGTAGACTGAGGGTGAATCCAGCTGGGTCGTCCTGGATTGGATGAGGCACGGCTGCCCACTATAGATAGCGAACCTCTCTCTCCAGCTACCACTGTCAAAAGCCTTGGTGTCATTTTTGACTCGTTATTGACAATGGAGGCCCAAGTATCTGCTGTCAGTAAGTTGGCCTTCTTCCATCTTTGGCAGGCCAGGCGGCTAGCACCATACTTGTCCGGGGATGATCTGGCCACAGTAGTTCATGCCACAGTAACTTCGAGACTTGACTACTGTAATGCCCTTTATGTTGGCCTTTCTTTGTCGGTGACCCAAAGACTTCGACTGGTACCGCCAGACTCCTCATGGGAACCCCCGTGAGGAATGATATAACACCTGTCCTATACCGACTGCATTGGCTTCCAGTCAAATTTCATATTACTCACAAGGTGCTGGTTCTAACCTTTAAGGCCTTGTATGGCCAAGGGCCGGCATACCTATGGGAACGCCTCTCTCCGTGTCGACCTTAGAGATCACCTCGCTCAGACCATCAGAATCTACTACAGGTCCCAGGCCCTAAGGAAGTGTAGCAACCCAGTTCCCTTTCGTGCCTGGGGGGCAGGGGGCAGCACCGGGGGTCCCACTTGCATTAGGGCCAGCTGCAGTTGATGAGGACATGGAGGAAGGGGCTGATGAGTTAGCTGGGCCTTCCTCTCACACAGAGAGCTTGGCCTGGGATGATGAATGGCCTGACGGCTATGCTAGCTGGGAAGTTCAGGCTGACCCTGAGAGTGATGATTCTGATCATTATGAGAAACCAGGTGGTTACGGGTCGCAGGAAAGGATCAGGGAAACAGTGGAGGATGAACCCATGGAAGCTGAAAGGGAGTTTGGCTCTCATGAAGATAGCGAACCCAGGTGCTGGGAGGCAAGGACGGAGCTTTGATAGGAGACGGAGCATTGAGTCCAGCAGGAGGGATTGGCACCGTAGCCTAGAGCGCCAGAGAAGCGCTAGATCCCGTAGCACAGATTGGCGCAGAAGCCTAGAGCGTCGGGGGCCTCGCCAAGGGGATTACCGTATTTTTCGCACCATAAGGCGCACCGGCTGATAAGACGCACCTAGATTTTAGAGGAGGAAAATAGAAAAAAAAATTCCTATTTTCCTCTTCTGACGCGACGACTGCGTCGCTCCTCCTCCTGCTCCTTTTCCTTTCCCCACCCTTTGCTCGAGGGAAGAAAAGGTGGGGGAAGGAAAAAGGAGGAAGAGCGACGCAGCAACGCGTCAGACGCTCTGACGCGACGCTGCGTCGCTCCTCCTCCTGCTCCTTTTCCTTCCCCCCACCCTTTGCTCGAGGGAAGAAAGGGCGGGGGGAAGGAAAAGAAGAGGAGAGGCGGCGACAGAGGCGGTGGTCTCCAGACACTTTTGGTGAGTATATCGCCACCCCCTCTGCTCCAGCGCCCCCTCCCTGCCTGCATCTTCGCTCCATAAGACGCGGCAGATTTTTCTTCCTAATTTGGGAGGAAAAAAACTGCGTCTTATGGTGCGAAAAATACGGTAAGTATAGGATCCGTGGGAAAGGATCCTCAGTAGCTCGGCCACTTCTATTCTAAGAGGAGTGAAGCGAGCGGAGTTCCACGGAGCCAAGCTGCCGGCTCAAGCCTTGCCAAGTAGTTTCTTGGGATTGTTCATGAACTTTGCCTTGTTCTTTGCCACGGACCAAGTCCTTGATCCGCATAGTTTTGCGGAGCCTTTGCCACGTTTGCCTTTGGATTTTGCCTACGGACTCTTTACCTTTTGGATTGAACTTTTTGATACTTTTTATGGACAATTTACCTTTTCACCTGTTTCTTATTATTCAATAAATAGTTAGCTGATTACCGTCTCTGTGTGTGTGATTAAGGGGCTGGGCCAAGACCCTGCATCGTGACAGGAAGCCCATCTAAAATCAAGCCGATGCAGAGCTTTCTTGGTGATCGCTACATCACTTTGGAACACCCTCCCTCCTTACATCAGAGCCATCCGTGATCTAAAAGATTTCCGCACGGCTTGCAAAACGTGACTATTTGAGAGGGCATTCAGCTGAGAACTGTTAGATTGTCAATTGTTTTTAGATGTTTTAGATGCTAATTGTTTTAAGGTGTTTTTAGATGTTAGATATTTATATGTTTTTAGATGTTCAGGCATTCAGCTTGTGTTTTACTGTAAATCGCCCAGAGCCAACTGGGATGGGCAATTAATAAATCCCCAAATAAATAAAATAAAATAAATAAATTATAACTAGAAAGTAACTTAAGTCTGCCATGATTTGAATTCTGAGAAACATCTGCTACACTCTCAGCTTCAAAGTTATTGCAAAATTGGAAATGCTGCAATACTCTTTCTGTGGGCAAAACATTTGGTGTCATCAGGCTTTTATAATGCTCTGCAGGGCTGGGCTTTTAATGCTCTGCAGTGCTGTTTTTAATGTCTGTACATAGACTTTAATGATTGTTAAAATGTTTAATGGTTTAACTTTATGAATTGTTTAATTGCATTTTTCAAGTATCATAGTCTATATTGTTTTAACTTGTATTGTTTTGTAGATATTGCTAGTCGATTTGAGACCTGTTACTGGGAGAAAGGGGAAGTATAAATTAATTAATTAAATACATAAATTACATTTGGCGTGAGATTAAGTGGACTGCAAAGGCCAAAATCTTATTCGAGTACTAAGTTAGCAAAAAGGAAAACACACACACTGAGCTGTATTTCCCCTCAGTGATTATGTAAGCACTGTTCTCAGAACAGTCATTTGTTTAGGAACACCTTTCTATCTCTCTCTCTCTCTCTCTCTCTCTCTCTCTCTCTCTCTCACACACACACACACACACACACACACACACTTTCTTTCTGAGACGCACTCAGCTGCTACACACTCACATATACATAGTAGATTTGGTGGATGGGGAGTTAAGTGGCCATTGTATAACAGCGGAACTCAAGATTGTGATGCTCCTTATGCAGCCTTTCATGCAACTGTAGGACTCGGCCTACTCAAAAAGATACATACTGAATCTTATTTTAACTACAGCCATTTAATAGAGTCATAGAGAAGTGGCTACATTATTCCAGGACAGATAAGCAGATTCACACATAGATGGTGGGAAAATTTCTTTGTCCATTCAATGTATATAAGAAGAAATTAACCTCTGCAGCTGGACATACTTGTCGCCTTCCAGATGTTGGATTAATAATCAGCTCTGGGAATGCTGACAGCTGCATCCCTATATTACTATGATCTTTACATCCTGTCTTCCTCCCACCAGAGAGAGACGGGACTCAATGCTGCATTCAACATTAAATCAAACAGTATGAACACACTAACATTTATTTACACTTTAAACATTTAAAGATACACTCAAGCATCAAAAATACAAAATCTAACAAAATATAAAGGCGGCTTTTTTAAAAAGGCGAGATATATTTTTGTTTACCAATGGAAAGACTGCAAGCTATTATTAAGGGAATTCCAGCGACGAAAAGCAGACACTTGATTATTTTATATTCCCACCAGGCGTGTTTATGGGTGCATCTACCACATAGTAGATTGAATGCAATTTGACACCATTTTAGTTACAATGGCTCAATGCTATGGAATCCTAGAAGTTTGGTGAGGCACCAGCAGTCTTTGGCAGAAAAAGCTAAGGAACTTATAAAACTACAACTCTCATGGCTCTACAGCATTAAGCCATGGTTACAGTAGTGCCAAACTGGATTATATTTGCTGTGTAGATGCACCCAAAGGGAGTTGTGTGAGAAAGAAAAGAGCCCTTCTTGAAGGCCTTATGAAGTCTTATGTTTTTTTCACCTATATGAGTTGGAAGGGATCCTAAGGCCATCCAGTCCAACTTGTGTATTGAACAGAGCAATCACTGGTAACAACTCACTATACATAAAGCTAAACCACAGGGCATAAAGGGGCAGATCTATGGGAATAAAGGTATAGACACGTGTTTGAGGTAAAAATCACAGGTATAATCATATGAACAAATTCAAGTGCTAAATAGCATAACAATCTCACAAAAAAGCACAATGCAATGCAATTCATTCACAGTGTTCCAAATTCACATAATAACAATAGTAGTCCCCTACAATGGTATAGGGCCAAGTACAATATTCCAACAGAGTCTGTGTACCCCTATCAATAGTCAAGAGTATAATAACTCAGGCTAACGACTGAGTCAGAAAGGGAGCCTTGGTGGGTTGAAAGAGCTGGCAAGCTGCTGGATGGGCAGGCGCCAGCGGCTGGAGGTAAGCTGACGACGCCAAGATGGCCGTTCAGCGTAAAACTCCGCTTCCTCAGGGCTCGACTGATCTGACCGCTCCTCCCCAGTGTTGTAGTAACACAATAAGGACTCAAAGTCGATACAGGAGATTTCGTTTCGCGTTCTAATACATGTCAATGCTGTGAGTCATCTCCCGGGCTGATTTCACAGCATTGACATGTATTAGAACGCGGAAACGTGAAATCTCCTGTATCGACTTTGAGTCCTTATTGTGTTACTACAACACTGGGGAGGAGCAGTCAGAAGTTTTAAGCACCCTGAGGAAGCGGAGTTTACGTGAAACAGCCATCTTGGTGTCGCCAGCTTACCTCCAGCCATTGGCGCCTGCCCATCCAGCAGCTTGCCAGCTCTTCAACCCACCAAGGCTCCCTTTCTGACTCAGTCGTTAGCCTATGAGTTATTATACTCTTGACTATTGATAGGGGTACACAGATTCTGTTGGATATTGTACTTGGCCCTATACCACTGTAGGGGCACTACTATTGTTATTATTGAATTTGGAACACTGTGAATGAATTGCATTGCATTGTGCTTTTTGTGAGATTGTTATGCTATTTAGCACTTGAATTTGTTCATATGATTATACCTGTGATTTTTACCTCAAACACGTGTCTATACCTTTATTCCCATAGATCTGCCCCTTTATGCCCTGTGGTTTAGCTTTGTGTATAGTGAGTTGCATCCAGTCCAACTCCCTGCCATGCAGGAACACACAACCAAAGCAGTTCTGACAGATGGCCATCCAGCCTGTTCAAAAACCTCCAAAGAAAGAGACTCTGCCACACTCTGAAGCAGCATATTACATTGTCAAAAAAGCTCTTATTGCTATTAGGTTTTTCCTAATGTTTAGGTGAAATCACTTAATCCTGTATTTTATTTTCCTTCACTTGAATTGAATTCTTCAAATGCAGCCCAACACATCTGGAGGATCATGTTTACTTCAGATTAACTCTAATGGATTGTTGTAATCAGAAGGGCCAGAAAGAAAAGACACACAAAAATTACAGGCGCTGAAAATTGCCAAAGTAATGGCAAACAAACAGAAATCTGGGGTGTTGTAGGTTTTTCGGGCTATATGGCCATGTTCTAGAAGCATTATCTCCTGACGTTTCACCTGTATCTATGGCAAGCATTCTCAGAGGTTGCAAGGTCAGACCTCACAACCTCTGAGGATGTTTGCCATAGATGCAGGTGAAACGTCAGAAGAGAATGCTTCTAGAACATGGCCATATAGCCCGAAAACCTACAACAACCCAGTGATTCCAGCCATGAAAGCCTTTGACAATACAAACTAAAATCTGGTAGTAATGCAGATTCCTTGCATATATTTCTGCTAAATGCTCAAAAGGCTAATTATGGAGAAACGTTCTTCCCTTTGGATATAGGCATGCTATTTTATGCAGCCTTTCAGTACTATCAACATTTCTATACACATTTTATACATAAGCCATACTTCAAGAAATCTTGCTTTTTGAGCTCCTAAAGCACAGTGCATTGACCTAAGGAGTATGCAATCTCCCCACATCATCGAAGAGTATCCTATGATAATAAAGTCACCATATTATGACTTAAAATCATAAGAAACCATAAGCGGTATGCAGTGAATGTATTCTGAATAAAGAACTACTGTTTCTTCTAAAGGGATTTTTTGACAAGAGGGGACTACAAATGTAACATGTTTGATACACATTGAGATCTAATTTCATGTATTCTACAAATGTCAGACTTAACCAGAGGGCAAAACAACTAAATTGCAAGTTGGTTGTATACAGATACATAACTGGATGGAAGTACAAAATATTAAAAACTAGCCATTCCCTGCCATGCGTTGCTGTGGCCCAGTCTAGTGATCTGGAAAATAAAATAATGAGAAAGTGTTGGTTTCTAATATATGTAATTTCTTTATGCTTGTGAGTAAACAGTATTTCTTGATGTTTCTTTGGGGAGAATGTCTGGTTTGCGTACTCTGGAACATGCAACATACATATAATTGTCCTTCAGGAATTTAAATCTGGATTGGACGATTGAGTTGTAACCATGCAGTAGGCTATGGCCTATGGCAGTAAGCACGGCCGAACAACTTTAGAAGAACTATAACAGCATATTAGGATTATTAAGTTGGGATATGTGGGAAATGATCGGGGGAACAACCCCGTTATTGTTTTTATACTCACGTCAAGGTACTCTTTCTCTAATTTCTATCTATCTTTTCTACCTCCTTAGGACTATCCAGGGGAGGTCCTCTCCTATCCCCAACCCCTACAAGGCGTGTCTTCTGCCTTGTCTACCCCTACTTTATTTTCTCTCTCTCTCGCTTTTAATTAGGTATGTTGTTTTTTTTGTTGTGTGTTACTTTGAAAAACTAATAAAATCATTTATTAATAATTGTCCTTCTTTAGGGGTCCCTTTCAAATCTACAATACTATATATGTGTGAATTATCTATCTATCTATATCTATGGCTGGCTCTTTGTCAGGACTTTGATTACGTTTTTTTGCCCTGGTGAAGGGAATTGGACTGGATGGCCTTAAGTATTTTCTATTGGTCATGGGGGTTCTGGGAGACGTGATACCTTCACGCTGTTCCGTCGGCTTTTTGGTGTTTTCTGGGATTTCTACCCATTGATTGTATCTACTTTTCACCTCATCTGTTTGTCTTCCTGGACTTTATATGGACTCTTGAACCCCTCCAGAGTACCACTCACTCCCCTTCCCACATTGGACTATTTGAATTATATTCCGGACTATTTGGAATATATCCCAGATCATTTGGATTATATCCTGGACTTTACAACTTGAACTGGACTTTTACAGACTACACCTCGATATATTATGGTACTGTACTCCTGAGCATTCTTTATATGTATATTATATACTAGATGCTTTTTCTAATCTGAGCGTTAGCATTTTATTGGTGTTGTTAGCCACCCCTGCTCGTTCTCTTTAGTTTATGTATTACCATCTGGACCTCAAACCGGTTCCAGATTTCCTACATAATCATCTGATTATCAAAACCACTTTCTTCCATGCCGGTTTGAAACTGCATTAAATGATCAGTGTAGATGGGATCTTAGATATATATTGCTGCTGGTATTGCAGGGAATATATTGATGAAGACTAATGGCAAATAACAGCACAAAGCTTGGGATGGCAAGTAAGGAATGCTTTGTGAGCAACAGTTTCCAGAATCCCCAGCTGAACCTTGGATTTCTAAGAGTGGTAGTTTATAAAACAACCGTTTGAAGATCCAATTCATCATCTTCTTTTATTCCAATATAAGACTAAGATGAAGCCTAAACATCATAATGGCACAGGATCATGTCCGATCTTGGTTAGTACTTGTATGGGAAACATCCATTTATAGTTATCAGGTGCAGAAGGCTAGAGGAAAAAACGGGTAAAACCATCCCTGAGTATTCCTTGCCCAAGAAAATGCTATGAAATCCATAAATCAATAGGTGGTTTGAAAGCTCTGCTCACAAAGCAACAGTGAACATTTGTATACGGGGGAAATGCATGGATTACAACATAGTTGAGTTATTTAGCCTGAATATCCACTTAAATCAGACTTCCATGCCACAAAAAGCTGTATTCTCAAGATTGGGATCTCCTAAACTTTCTCCAGTTTTAATAACGGCTTCCATGAAATTTAACCACACGTCACTATTCTACATAACTATCCTGTTACTCACCTACTTGTCAAATAAGCTCAACAGAAGAGCTTTCCAGCAGTGAAAACTACTATGTAAAGAAGTACCTCTAGAAAATGGAAGGCAGTACAGCTTTTATTTACTGCCCAGAAAAGTGTGCACATTTCGGAAGTGTTTTGTACTTGGTAAATGACATTTGCCTGTGGCATTAGGAACAGCAAGCATAAAACTCTCTTGAAATGCACAGACTTTAACTAGCCAAAAGAAGATCATAAAGCAACTAGTTCAAATTCTATGTATGCTTTGTTGCTGTTGTTTCTGACAGCAACCCTAATATACCTCTATCATGTGATTTTCTAAGGTTGAGAGGGTGCCTTGCCCAAGGTCACTAAATGTGTGTGTATACTGTAGAATGCGGTTTTGACACCACTTTAGGATATACATAGGTTCCTTGGTATATTGGTGCTGAAAAGAGAGAGAAAGGGAGAGAGGGAGAGAATTCAAAACTCTAATGCTATGGCATCCTGAGAACTATAGTTTGATGAACTGGCATTCTTTGGCAGAAAAGGCCAAATGTTATTTGGTGCACATTAGCAGAACAAGGGTGCATCTACACTGTAGAACTACTGCAGTTTGACACTTTTACTGCCATGTGCTTAGTAATATGAATATGGAATCATGGGATCTATAGCTTTACAAAGTCTTTGGCCAAACAGCCCTTGAGCCAAACTACAGCTCTCAGAATTCCATAGCTCTGAGCCATGGCAGTTAAAGTGGTGTCAAACTGCATTCATTCTACAGTGAAGACACAGACGCAGTGCCTTTTTGTGGCCCAGCAGGTATTCAAACCTGGTCTCCAGAATGTAGTCCAACACTCAACTAAAGGTTATTTGTCTGTGGCACAACATTAATTGCATACTTATACAATCCACTGCTGATGATTTGAGGGATTGGGGAGGTCCAACATTCAAGCTGCTACAACCCACTGGCTCTCTATGGAGGCTTACTCAAAGAGGGAAGTCCCTGTCTTCAATGAGTCAGTTCTTTCTTACGTAAAACCGCAATCTGAAACCACTAGTACTACACATACTTAACAGACACACATGTGTCTCTTGAGACAAAGGCTTCAGGCTGTCAACTGCTGGTGGAAGGTAACTTGGGGCCACTTTGAGAAAGAGAGCAAAAGTTTTTCTCTCAGGCACACAAGGCAGCAAAGGAGTCAGTTCACTATGGGTGCATTTATATTGTAGAATTAATAATTTGACACATGAACTGCCATGGATCAATGCTATGGCATCCTGGGATTTGACATTTACAACATCTTTAGCCTTCTTTACAAAGAGTGCTGGTACCTCATCAAACTACAACTCCCATAATTCCATAGCACTGAGCCAGAGCAGTTCACGTGGTGCCAAATTGCATCTCAGGGCACATTGACACTGTAGAATTAATGCAGTTCAATGCTACTGAATCCTAGGATTCCTAGGAGCTTTCCCAGATCTTTAGCCTTCTTTGCTAAAAAAGAAAAGCTGGTGCTTGATCAAAACTACAAATCCCAGGATTCTGTAGAATGGAGGAAAGGTGGTATCAAACTGCATTAATTCTACAGTGTAGGCTCCATCTACAGTGGACATTTTATTCAGTTCGAAGCTAGTGGTCAGATAACAAATGACAGCCCTTAATGCGTCTTAGTATTGTGTGATTTGTGTATAATTGCCATCAGGGCCTCAAACTGGTTTCCTAGGGATGTACAGGTAGTCCCCGAGTTACAAACACGACATACGAATGACTCATTGTTAAGAACAGGGGTGAGACAACAGGAAGTGAAAGAAATCTGCTCCTTGGATGGGAAATTCGCTCCTGAGGCCCCTTCCACACATCTGAATAAAATCTGACATTATCTGCTTTGAACTGGGATATATGGCAGTGTGGACTCAGACAACTCACTTCAAAGCAGATATTGCGGGTTATTCTGCCATGATATTCTGGGTTATATGGCTGCGTGGAAGGGCCCTGAGAGTCATCATAGGGGAAAGGTGTCTCCACTGAAGCTTTATCTCCAACCCTTGTTTCCTCAAGCCACGTTTTCCAAACTCCAATTATCACATCTTCTCCCTCGCTTTCTATTTTCAGCTCTGACCTCTACAACTCTAGATCTAACTTTTCCCATAGTTACTTTTTGGACAACAATGCCTAGATTCTCGAACAAGTGTAGCCAAGGGGATTATGGGAGATGTAGTTGAAAAAATAACTTTTTCCAAACATTTGTGTTCTTAGTCAGGTCTCCTTCTTTCCACTTTATTTATGGCATTTATTCCATTCTTCACACCTCTGGAGAGGGACTCAGGACATCTTACAACAGGCACCCCATGGTGCCGATACAATACATTAAAAATCACCATACAATTGTATATTCTCACAACCCTGGGTGCATCACAGTTGGCAAAACAAATACCACATGGGTATTAACCCTTCCCTACTATGTGATCCAAGGGGGGCCCTGGTAGTGCAGTGGGTTAACTGCTAAGCTGCTGAACTTGCTGACCGAAAGGTTGGTGGTTCAAATCCGGGGAGTGGGGTGAGCTCCTGCTGCAAAGCCCAGCTCCTGCCAACCTAGTAGTTTGAAAACATGCAAATGTGAGATCAATAGGTACTGCTTCAGTGGGAAGATAAAAGCACTCCATGCAGTCATGCTGGCCACATGACCTTGGAGGCATCTATGGACAACGTGGGCTCTTTGGCTTAGAAATGGAGTTGAGCACCACCTTCCAGAGTCAGACATGACTAGACCTAATGTCAGGGGAAACCTTTACTTATGCAATCCAAAGATTAAAAAAAGGAAAAATTGGCTGGAGTTACACTTTTAAAATGTACCTGCTTCGATTTACATACAAATTCAACTACAGAACTTATATCTTGTTTGCAACTTGAGGATTGCCTGTAATCACAGGTAATTCAAAACGACTTTCTTCAAAACTGGTTTGAAGCTGCATGAAAAGACCCTCTCTGAGCCCTTCCACAGACATATAACCCAGAATATCAAGGCAGAAAATCCCTCAATATCTGCTTTGAACTGGAATATCTGAGGGCCCTTCCACACAGCTGAATAAAATCCCACATTATCTGCTTTGAACTGGGATATAAGGCAGTGTGGACTCAGGGCCCTTCCACACAGCCATATAACCCAGGATGTCAAGGCATTAAAATCCCACAATATTTGCTTTGAACTGGGTGGTCTGAGTCCACACTGCCGTATATTCCAGGTCAAAGCAGCTGTGTGGAAGGGACTTCTATTTCTCTTTCTCTTCCCCCAGGAATATCACCAAACTCCAAGATACCAAGGGCCTGTATACAACACCCCAAATGGGAGCCTTCCCTGGGCCCATCAAACTGGCATGGATTATTTATCATGTCAGAAGCAGACTAAGGGTACAGTTGTAATGTATTTAAAAACACAAAAGTTTTAAAATTTGGCATTTTACGAAAGGTCCTTTGACCAGTAGTCGGCCACTTGGGGTGCCTCTGGTGTTTCTATAAGAAGGTCCTCCACTGTGCACGTGACAGGGCTCAGGCTGCATCGTAATAGGTGATCTAAGGTTTGCTCTTCTCCACACTCGCATGTCGTGGACTCAACTTTGTGGCCCCACTTCTTCAGGTTGGCGCTGCATCTCGTGGTTCCAGAGCGCAGCCTGTTTAGCGCCTTCCAAGTCACCCAGGGCCCTTCCCACAGCCCTATATGTGAAGGCAGAAAAATCCCACATTAGCTTTGGACTGTTATTTGAGTCCACACTCAGATAACGTGGGACATTCAGCCTTGATATTCTGGGATATAGGGCTGTGTGGAAGTCTCCCGTCTTCCGTGTGCCTGGGGAGGGGGTGTCTCATTTGGTATCAGCCGTAGCCAGGATTTTGATTCGGGGGGCTGAGTTTGGTTCAGGGGGGCTGAGACTGGGTGAAAAGGGTCTACCCTAGCAAACTTTTGTATTGTTATCCCAATAACCCCATTAATGTGGGATATAATGAGCATGGTGATCAGATCATGATATGAATAAACATAACAGTTTAAATAATGTACCAGTAAGGCCTTCTTGCGGACCACCCTGAGAATTTCGGGGCTGAAGCCCCTTAGGCCCCTGGCTACATGCCTGGCCATAGCCTGCCACTTTTGGACTCTCGCTTGCTGAGATGTTCCTGCAAGTATCACTATTTCTCCATTTAAGGCGTTGTCGTGCTGGCTGATAACCGAACAGGGGGTGGGCCGGAGATGTCACTTCAACTTGGCATTGAAGGAAGCGAGCAAACGAGGGGGACGATGAGGAATCCAGGGACCCAATGTGAGGCCCGGGTGGCGACGACACAGAACCATCGAGAGGCCTTTCTTTCGTGTGGGAGTTTGTTATGGGAGTTTGCGACCTGGGCACCGCATGTGGAGGCCTCAGAGTGGCCTAGCGGAGTAGGCCTCAAAAACGGAATTCAGATGTGGGACTTTCAGTCTTGATATTCTGGGATATAGGGCTGTGTGGAAGTCTCCCCAGTCTTCTGTCTGCCTGGGGAGGGGTGTCTCATTTGGTATCAGCCATAGCCTGCCACTTTTGGACTCTGGCTTGCTGAGGTGTTCCTGCAAGTATCCCTGTCCATCTTAGAAAACTATTTCTCCATTGGCGTGCTGGCTGATATCTGAACAGGGGGTGGGCCGGAGATGTCACTTAAGAACATAAGAAGAGCCATGCTGAATCGGGCCTCAGCCCATCTAGTCCAGCATTCTGTGTCACACAGTGGCCCACTAGTTGTACACGGGGATCTCTAGCAGAAAGGAGGGCAAAACCCTCACCTGCTCCCGACCCCCCACAACCAGTACCCGGGGAAAATCCTGCCTGCCTCCATCAACACAGAGGTGGCACTTGGATGTCCATTTCAGTAACTACTGATTCCCTTGGTATCCATGAATCTGTCTAATCCTGCCTTGAAGCTGGATTAGACTTCAAGGCGCCTAAACTTGGCATTGAAGGAAGCGAGCAAACGAGGGGGACGATGAGGAATCGAGGGGCCCAATGTGAGGACCGGCACAGAACCATCGAGAGGAGAGGAGGCCTTTCCTTCCTGTGGGAGTTTTGTTGTGGGAGTTTGCGGCCTGGGCGCCGCATGTGAAGGCCTCAGAGCGGCCTAGCCGAGGAGTAGGCCTCAAAAACGGAATCCCCTCACTTGGCGCCCTTCCTTCCTTCTCCTCACAGCAGCCTGCCTTCCTTCTTTCCTCATTTCCTTCCCCTTCGCCCTCTGCTCCTTTCCCGGCCTGCCTCGCTGGCTCCTCCTCCCTTCCTCCCGTCCTTCCTTCCCGCTCTGTCCCTGGGCTGACATCACGCCCGGGGTTTCCATCCATCGGACGGGGGAAAGAGGGAGGAGGGAAGGAAGGAAGGAAGGAAGGAAGGAGAGGCGGGAGGAGGAGGAGAAAGAGGAGGGGACTCTCGGCGTGATGATGGCGGCGGCCGGGAGCGCTTAAAGCAACGGCGCCTGCCCGCGCACCTCAGGCCCCGCTTCCTCTCCCTTTTGTGTTTTGGTTGTGTTGTGTGTGTGTAACCCGTCCTCGTCTTCCTCCCTCCCTTCTCCTCCCTCCCTTGTCGGAGGGACTCTCGGGCTTCCTTCCCTTCCCTTTTGGGCCTAGGCCGAAGCCGAGCGGCGCCGAGAGAGAGAGACACACACACAGCGCGAAAGGGCGAAGAGCAATCCAGGCCGGACCCGGAGCGCTTCTTCCTTCCTTCCCTCCCTCCCTTCGTCTTCCCCCGCAGGCCTCCCTCTCTCTCGGGTGTATTATTTCGCGTGTCTTCCCTCAAGAAGGAGGTAAAAAAAAAAAAAACCGGCGGGGAAGCGGAGGGTCAAGGCTTGAGGCGAGGCTGAGTGTAGGCCGCAAGCCCAAAGGAGAGTGGTTGACTGAGGGAGAGGGGAGCGCACTCGAGGCCGAGGCGCGGGCAGGGATGGGGGGAAAAGCAAGGCCCGGCTGCTGCAGGCTCTCCCAAAGGGAAGGCCCCGGCTTCACAGGATTCAAGGAGAACCGGGTTTTTTGTCCCTGCCTGTCCCGTTTCCCTCCCTGGGCGCATTCCAGAAAGTGCATTCCTTCCTTTCGTGTAGACCAGGCCTGGGTAAACTTGGGCCTTCCAGATGTTTTGGACTCCAACTCCCACCATTCCTCACAGCCTCAGGCCCCTTCCTTCCCCCCCTCAGCCGCTTAAGCGGCTGAGGGGGGAAAGGAAAGGGCCTGAGGCTGTGAGGAATGGTGGGAGTTGGAGTCCAAAACATCTAGAAGGTCCAAGTTCGCCCAGGCCTGGTGTAGACGAAGCCTGGGCCAACCTCGGCCCTCCAGGTGTTTTGGACTTCAACTCCCACAATGCCTAACGGCCTCAGGCTTGCTCGAGGCAATGTTGCAAATGGCCACCTTGATTAGCACTTAAATGGCCTTGCAACTTCAAAGCCTGGCTGCCTGGTGTTGACTCAAAAAACACCCCATGCTGTTCCTCCTTTCTCTTTTGTTTACTGTTAGGAGGGGGAAAGGGAGAGAAGGCCAAAGCCGGCCTAGGAATGGCAGCAGTGAGGACGATGAGGAGGGAAAAGGCGCCTGGCGTGGAGCAGAGAGAGGCGCCCACTACATTGGGGGGAAAGAAGGGAGAGAGGAAGCCCATTTGTTTTGGCACCCACTAAATCCACGAGGCCCGTTCCTCATTGGCTGCCGGGCGAGCGGGGCCCCCGTGTGCTCGCGCCGCAAGGCCCCGCCTTTCCATTGCTTGGCTTCCCGGGGGGGGGGGGGGGGTTGGGAGGGAGGTAGACATCAAAACAGTCGGAAATATAATAATCCAGACCTTCCATAAACTTATTTATTTCCTGCTGTGATCTATGTGGAAATAGCTTGTTCTGGGAAACTTTAACTACACTGTGGAAACAGCTAGATGATTGGGAAGTAGTTGGGAAATAACTACACTATGGAAACAGATTGGGAAGTAGTTGGGAAACTTGCTAACAACACTATGGAAACAGCTAGGGATGGTTGGGAAGTAGTTGGGAAACTTGCTAACAACACTATGGAAACAGCTAGGGATGATTGGGAAGTAGTTGGGAAACTTGCTAACTACACTATGGAAACAGCTAGGGATGATTGGGAAGTAGTTGGGAAACTTGCTAACTACACTATGGAAACAGCTAGGGATGATTGGGAAGTAGTTGGGAAACTTGCTAACTACACTATGGAAACAGCTAGGGATGATTGGGAAGTAGTTGGGAAACTTGCTAACTACACTATGGAAACAGCTAGGGATGATTGGGAAGTAGTTGGGAAACTTGCTAACTACACTATGGAAACAGCTAGGGATGATTGGGAAGTAGTTGGGAAACTTGCTAACTACACTATGGAAACAGCTAGGGATGATTGGGAAGTAATTGGGAAACTTGCTAACTACACTATGGAAACAGCTAGGGATGATTGGGAAGTAGTTGGGAAACTTGCTAACTACACTATGGAAACAGCTAGGGATGATTGGGAAGTAGTTGGGAAACTTACAGCTCTTGCTAACTACTGCACTGCTTTTAAATCAGGCATGGGCAAACTTCAGCCCTCCAGGTGTTTTGAACTCTCACAATTCCTAACAGTCTACCGGCAGGGTTGCTATAAGTTTTCCGGGCTGTATGTTCCAGAAGCATTCTCTCCTGACGTTTCGCCCACATCTATGGCAGGCATCCTCAGAGGTTGTGAGGTCTGTTGTTAACTAGGCAAGTGAGGTTTGTATATCTGTGGAATGTCCAAAGTGGGAGAAAGAACTCTTGTCTGCTTGAGGCAAGTGTGAATGTTGCAAATGGCCACATTGATTACCACTTAATGGCCTTGCAACTTGAAAGCCTGGCTGGTAGCTGCCTGTGGGAATCCTTTTTTGAGAGGTCACTAATTGATTCTTGTATGGAATTCCCCAGCTTTTTGAGTGTTGTTCTTTATTGCCAATTTTTAAAGAGTTTTTTAAAATACTGATAGCCAGATTTTGTTTATTTGCATGGTTTTCTCCTTTCGGTTGAAATTGTCCCCATGCTTGTGGATTTCAGTGGCTTCTTTCTGTAGCCTGACATGGTAGTGTTAGAATGGTCCAGCATTTCTATGTCCAGGTTGGTTCATCAGGTGCTCTGCTATGGCAGACTTCTCTGGTTGAATTAGTCTGCGGTGCCTTTCATGTTCCTTGATTCATGTTTTGGCGCTGTATTTGGTGGTCCCTATGTAGACTTGTCCACATGGTATACAGTAGACTCCTGCAGAGGTGAAAGGATCCCTCTTGTTGGTAAGAGTTGAAGTCCAAAACGCCCAGAGGGACAAAGTTTGCCCATGCCTGCTTTCAAGGGATATAACTATAGTAGACACACTTGAGCAGATCCTATATGAAACTCCTCTGAAGGGCCAGTTGCATCCTATACATGTTCGTTTACACTGGATTTGAACTGTATGGTATGGCCCATTATTCACAGAACCTGTGTACACAGTTTCACTTTTCTATGGCTTCATTTATCAAAACTAGTTTCTTGTTAAGGAGCTGGAATACTTAGAACTCACCTTAATGGTTCTGGCTTTTAGTGCATTGTTTTTAAAAGGACGCTAATATAGAAGACTTACTTGTATGGTCTTTACGATCCTACACTGCACTCCTCTGAAGGACAGTTCTGCCTTGTCCATGCTTGCTTACAGGGTTTGGATTGTTTGGATTGTATGAGTCTCCTTTAAGAGAGAATAGCATAATAATAATAATGGGACAGAAATGTAGGATTTGGACTGTACACTATCACCCAATATCCGCAGAACCACTGTATGCAGTTTTACTTTTCTACAGCTTCATTGACTGAAACTGGTTTCTTCAGCTACTGGAGTACTTGTAACTTGTATTAACAGATGTGGCTCCTAGTGCATTGTTTTTAAAGTGACACTATAATAGAAGTCATGCTTCTATAGTATTGCTTTTTATTTGATTGTATATGTGGCTTTGAATATTGTCATGTTGCAAACCACTCTGAATCCCCCTTGGGATCAGAAAGAGTGGGGTATCAATCAATATAGTAAATAAATAGAATAAATATTTCAATGGTCATTATGAACCTATATGAATTTCCTCTGAAGGACAACCCAATGCTATACATGTTTGTTTACCAGATTTGGACTGTATGGTATGACCCAATATTCACAGTTTCACTTTCCCATAGCTTAATTTATTGAAACTAGTTTCTTGTTTATCATCGAGAACAGATCTGACTCCTAGTGTATTGTTTTTCAAGGGACAATATTATAAAAGTCATACAGGAAGTCATACCCCCCCCCCTGCTGTGTCAGCTCCACTGGCTGTCTGTCCAGTTCCGAGCCCAATTCAAAGTGCTGGTTTTGACCTATAAAGCTCTATATGGTTCTGGCCCAGCTTACTTGTCCTAACGCATCTGCCTCTGCGTCCCACCTCGTAATCTAAAATCATCTGGGGAGGCCCTGCTCTCGCTCCCGCCAGCATCTCAAATGCGGCTGATGGGGACGAGAGACAGGGCCTTCTCGGCTGTGGCTCCTCGGCTGTGGAATGCGCTACCTAGTGAAATACGATCGACCCCATCCCTCCTAACATTTAGGAAAAAAGTAAAATCCTGGCTATGGGACCAGGCCTTTGCACAATAGCAGAATGCAGCACTGGACTGGAATAGGAATGGCTAAATGAAGAGAATATAGAGAACTGTTTAATAACATAGATTTATGGAGGAACACTGTTTTTAATTTACTTGAGTGTTGAATATTTGCTTGTTTTTAACTGTATTTTAATGATATATGTTTTTAGGATTTTAATTGTATGTTTAGGCATCAAATTGCTGCCTTGTTGGCCGCCCTGAGTCCCCCCCACACACACCGGGGGGGGGGGGGGTGAGAAGGGCGGGGTAGAAGCAGTACTAATAATAATAATACTTTTATGCTTGTAATAATCCTATATGAGAGGCCTCCAAAGGACCGGTTCCATCCCGTACTTGCTTGTTGGATTTAGACTGTATGGTATAACCCATTATCTACAGAACCAATATACTCAGTTTCACCTTTTCTCAGCTTAACTTATTTAAACTAGTTTCTTGTTAAGTAGCTGGAAAACCTGGCTCCTTGTGCTTTGTTTTTAAAGGGAGAAAACTACAGAATACATGTATGGTTATGATGGTTCTGTTTGGCACTCCATTGAAGGATAGTTCAGTTCTGTACATGCAGAATTTGAACTGTACAGTACCACTCCATATCTGCAGCATTAGTGTATGCAGTTTCACTTACTCAAAGTTTCATCTACCCTTCTTTACAAGCTATAACCTCTTCTCTGTCATTAATCTCATTGAAAATAATGGAGCTCATTGTTACTCCACTTCCACGTATCCATGCGATGTCGGGCGATGTATTCCCTGCGGAGACAGGGATCATACTGTAATTTTAATGTGTCAGGGCATGTTTTCTACATGACATATTATTGCTGTTGTCTGTTTATTAAATGGTTGGTGCATGTAAGCAGTTTATCACTGAACCTAGGGCAGTATTTACAAGTAAGTCTAGCTATATTCAAAAGGACTACTGTGTTTAGGATTGCAACCTAACTGCATTGCACACTGATGTAGGGGAAAACTACCTGAACAATAGCAGTTTATATTCCTTAAATCTATTTTTAAACTTCTATGAGATGGTTTAAAGAAGATCTTCTCATGTGTGGGATTGCATCTTCATAATAATATTGAACTGATTTTATAGGACTGTTGTAAGAGTAAGTGACTTTGTATTGGTTGTACATCTTTCTTGTGCCACACAGTTATAACTGGCATTCTGTTTTCACTGTCATGGGTGCACCTACAGAATTGTAGGATTCATAGTTTATGCGGTATTCAAAATCCCAGAGAACTCTAATGTCTTGTCATGGTACAAATCCCAGGATTCCATAAGATGGAGCCACAAAAGTTAAACTGGCATCAGAGTGCTATAATTTTCTTGTATGAACATGACGCTAGGTTAAAACCTATCTAATAGAGTTGTTGAAATAATAATGGGATAGGATGGAGGGCACAGGGGGAAGTCAGGTTATAATGAAATAAATAAATTACCATATATGTTCATGTACAAGGCAGGTTTGGGGGCCAAAACTATAGACTTTGATATGACCCATGATAAACTGAGGATCGTTCCACAGAGAGGAGAAAGTATCTGTGCCACCCCAGGAGGCTGGCTGCCATTTTTTCACCAAGGCACTCAAAAATATATTTTGCTACTTTTCTCAGAAAAGGGGAAGATTCCTTTTTGGTCAGTGTTAAGGCATTACTAACAAATAATAAAAAGAAGCATTCATCTCTCTATATAGATTAGTAAAAAGTAAGCATTTAGTCCATCCTATAAGAACCTAACATAAACCCTGACCCTCTACTTTCCCCACTACTTTCTCCATCCAGTTCTAGCCTGGATGGAGAAAGGGTGACAGAGAAAGGGTTTCCTTTCGTTCAAAGGAAATTTGAGAGAATATTTATTTATTTATTTATTCGGTTTTATATTCCGCTCCTCCCTGCAGGCTCGGGGCGGATAACAATAGAGTATACATGGGCAGCATGTCGCCGACATGTAGCCCTACATAAAAACATAAAAACAAGTTAAAAACACAGTCCAACAGTTACACAATGCACAATGCAGGGGGCATACAAGGATTTTACAGTATGCTGGCCATTTAGACCTAAGTAAACGCTAGTCCAAAGAGGGCTTAGCCCTTATTTTAGTTCTCCTGGTTTGGGCTAAGCTCTCGCCATTTGCCACACTATTCAGAAAATTGAGTTCTTTTTTTAAATCATTGCTACGGTTCAGTAACTGTGTCAACTAAGGTTTTTATAAAGGGGGGTGTCAATTTTTAGTAAACATTTTTAGACTTATACATGCATATAAACTGTAATCATTGGTTCTATTTCACTGTAGTGTGATTGAAGTATGTACAGATATGCACTCATTTCAAGTAATCTTAATGTTCTTTTTTTTAAAAAAGGTAACGTGAGCAAAAAAGAAAAAATGAACTTCTGAACACAGTGGAACAAGATTTATGTGAACTTCCTAAGCTCCAAGAAAGAGGACCCTCTTCTGTGGACATTTTATATCCAGCTTGCAAACTGGAAGAATTTTTATTTATATTTTTACCTTGGTGAATATTTACAATGAATGGGCACAGCGATGAAGAAAGTGCAAGGAACAGTAGTGGAGAATCAAGGTATTGACTTGCAACCTTTTCCTTCATTCATACATTTTTTTTGAAAATTACATATATACGTGTATTGTGTCTTTTGAGACAACAGACCAATTTCAGTTACTTTCAGATTAGTTCTACTGAAACAAAATGTATTTAGTAACAGAAGCATGAAGGGAAGAACCTAGGCTTTGGGTGTAATAAATTATTTTTTTCATATACTCCTAACTTACTACTATGAAAATGCCTGCATTGATAGTATTGTTTTATTACTGATGCACAATTCCTCCAAAATAATATAACATATGTCTTCTCATTGAGGATATAGTAATCTTTATGTTATTTTTTATTATTTGTTAGGCAAAATTCTGCTCTAGTCTTCACTTCTAATCCCCACTTTTGGTCTCAACATATGTTGCGTTTTGTTACATTCCTGTCCAGTTATCTCACCCCTACCACTCTAAAACTAAATGAAATTTCAATACTATTTCTAATTAAATGGCTAAAAGGGGATATTAAAGAATGGTGTAGTGGGCAATAAAACATGTAGCAGGATGAGTGGCAGGAGAAGATAAAAAAAGAAGAAATCAGTCCATTTAATAAAACTGAGAAACAATTCAGTAAAAGGACTTCTGTTAATCGCAACCAATCAAACTTGACACCAGGCCTGGTATGTTTCTAATAGATCTGTACAAAAACAACAACACAATTAAAATATAAGCTGAAACATCAACATACAACAGAAATGACTCTTTAGGACATAACAGTAATATTTCATGTTCTGTTTTCCTTACATTTGGAGATGAAAGAAGGGAATCCATTGGTTCTCAGCTTTTGACCCTCCAGATGTTTTGGTCTTCAGTTCCTAGCTAGCACCATCAGTAGTTAAGGATTTTTAGAGTTCAGGTTCCAAAAAGTTGCTGGCTAAATAACAAGAATTACTTCTCTAATTGAGAATCAGATCTAGCCACCTCCACCTCCATATATACCATATATCAGACTCTTCAGATAACACACACTTTCCACCTTTGGTATATATGAAGAAATATGTTTTGAAATCATCCCTGTTTAAAAAGATAGTTAAAAATTGCTAAAACCATATAGCTGAAAATGCACATGGTAAGGAACTGGCAAACCACTTCTTAGTATTCTGTGCCTAAGGAAACATGTTTGTGACATCACTATAAATCGACAGGTGACTAGAGGGCAGATACACATGGAGGTGAAATAGAAACTAGTGAAATTTTATGAAGGACTTTTACTCAATACGTGTTACAGATGCCTGCTGGCCATTTACTGAAAATTTTACAAAAACATATTAAGAATAACAGCAGTGAACTGCAATGAAGATGTGTATTTGCGTTTTTTGAATTTAAGGTTTTAGAATTTAAGGTTTTAGAAACACAATAACACCCTTGTTCAGCATTCTGTTTTGTAGCACAACTGTCTATGCTTAATGCTTTTGGTAAGGCCACTAGCAATGTGGAAAGGAAACAGCCTCTCTTCACTGTTGCTTTTTAATAGCTATTGTTTAGTGGCATACTTGTCCTGAGCCTGAAAACTTCATTTAACTTTCATGGTCAGATACACCCGTCTGCAGTGAATTTGACTTAACACTTCTTTAAAACCATATGAGATTGTGGCCATTGTACGACAATAAATTCTTGGCACATCTTAAATATACAGTTGGTTCTGCATCCATGGATTCAACCAACCATAGTTTGAAAATATTAAGGGTAAAAAACTTTATAGCACTTGTTTGACTTGTTCATCATTGTATATAATGGAACTTGAGCATCCATGGATTTTGGTATCCACGTGGAGTTCAGGAGCCAAACCCCAGCAGATGCTGAAAGCCCACTGGGCTGCTAATCAATCTGTAATCTGTATTAATTACATGAGTCAACTTCTGTCAGTACAATAGGAGTTTACCTCCCCCATCATGTATTTTAGTTCCTCACATGTCCCCAAAATCGAATGCAGTTGGTTTTCCAGCCCTCTTAAGCTGTAGTAGGTGTTTAGGAATTTGATTCACTGGCAGAAGAATACAGTCAACTCCTACCTCTAACAGCCTTTTGATAGCTGCTATCAGTATACATTCTGAAGACAAAAAAGTGCAGGTTGTAACTATTATAATACACATGCATTTAATATGTGAGAATTTGGCAATAGAAAAATGTGCCTCTCTCTTGGTCGTATCATCTATATATTTTTTTTTCTTCACGTCGTGCAACGGGGCAAATAGACAAAGAAACCATAAGCCACAAAAACACCATCTTTGGCAGCCTATGGCAACATACCATGAGGTACATCAACGGCCAAAAAAACCGGCCCTACGTACCTCGCAACACCCCCAAACACGACCCTCCAAAAACGGCCCAACCCCCCCTCTCTTCGCTGCAAGCGCACGTTTAGAACGTTCGCGCTCAGCAGCCATAACTCAACGACCCGCCAGGCTTCACAGTACCACACGCCGCGCACAAAGCCAGCCCTTCCGCTACACACCTCCTTCCCCCTCGCCCACTTCCAAAATCCACAAAAACTCTAAACAACACCCTCCCACCCTTTGCGTGTCCCCAAAAGCCCCCGCAAAACCCCCCCCGCCCCCTTTCTCGCCAACACAAAACCCCGCAGAAAAACTCACCCAGGCCCCCTTTGTGCGTCCACACAAGCCCCGCTACACACCCCCTCACCCCCTTTCTCGCCAACCGAAAAACGCCTCATCCGCAAACTCCAAAGGCGGCGTGGAGGAGGAGGCAAAGGAGGAGGAAAGGGCCGCGAGGGGGACAGGATCATAACCTCGGTGGCTGCGAACCTGCTCTCCTCGCTGCTCTTTCCTCCTCCTCCACGCCGCCTCCGTTGCCGCCAGGGCCCGATCCCGGGCACCTCTCTCTCCGCCACGCCCTCCTCCCTTGAGTGAAGGAAGGAGGGCGGGGATAGGAGGGGACACAGCTGCCCGATCCCCCCAAAACAACTCACACAAGCCCCCTTTGCGCGCCCCCAAAAGCCCCGCTAAACACCCACTCCCCCTTTCTCGCCAAACCAACACATAAATAAAAAACACTTTCCAAATTCCAAACAACCCAAAACAACACACACTTTCCTTACCTTTAGAAAAAAAAAACCATCCAACGCTGAGGCGACTCTCTCTCTCTCTCCTCCACCCATAACATACTACAATTCCACAAACATCCCCTCGCCCTCACTCCTCGCTCACCGGGTGCCCGGGTCCGGGAGCGGCTGGAAGGCGACAGAGGAGGACGAAAAGCCAGCGGAGGAGGCACCCACGGCGCAACCCGGGTTCAGAAGCGGCAGGGATACAGCGGAGGCAGCAGACACGGCCACGGGACTACACTTCCCAGAAGGCACCACACGGCTCAATGGCAAGGAGGGCGAAGGAACAGGAAGTCGCCGTGCGGGGCCTTCTGGGAACTGTAGTCCCGTGGCCATGCCCGCTTGGTCCCCCGCCAGTAGCCCCTCACCTTAGAGAGAGGCAGGCAGACAGGAGGTGCTCCACGCGGACGCCGCTTCCAGGCCTTCCCAGGACCAGGAGAGGCGAATTCCCCAGCAGAGTTGCGAGGCTACGACCCGGGAAGAGGTGCGCTGCTGCTTCACCTTCCCCCTCCAAGATCTCCTTCACCTCCCTGCTTCCATTCCCCTCAAGGCTTTCTCCCTTCTCTCTTCTTGGCCAGGACAAACCTCTTCCTCCCGTCTCCTCGCCCCCCCCAGTCACACACACTTCTCTGCCACTCATTCCCCACCCCACTCTTCCCTTTTTGTAGTTTCCTCCTTCCTCTCCCAATCTTAACTTCCCCCATTCTCCAGCCCCTCTCTCTCCACTTCCCATTCCCAGCCTTCACCACGTTCCACCCTCTCTTTCCCATATCATTCTTCCCCCTTTCACACACATATATACATACATACACATACATACACACATATACACATACACACACATATATACATATAGACACATTCACACACATATATACATACACACATATACATATATACACATACATACACACATATACACATGCACACATATACCTATATACACATACATACACCCATATACATGCACACACATATATACACATGCACACACATACATACATATACATATAAACATGCACACACATATATACCTACACACATATACACATACACGCACATATACACGCACATATACATATATACACATGCACACACCCACCAAGACCATAAGTAACATCAATTCCAACCCTTACATACTCAGACTTTCTCACATCTCCTAAATAGGGCACAGCAACGCGTGCTGGGTTCAGCTAGTACAATATATGAGGACAGTTCCCATTCATCCATAGCTATTTGAGCAAAGATAATAGACCAGAAATATGGTGGCTTGGTATGTGATATAGTGGCTTGCTGCAATAACATGAAGCCTAAAATGAAGTTTGGTGGTATTTGTTTTTGCAGTCTGGTGCAATGTGGATTTAACATTATCCAGGCATCCTTCTTGCCTCACTCCACCCATATTCTCCTCCTGCTGGCCTCAAATGGCAGACATCATGAGACAGCATATTTACTATCTGTCCTTTCAAGACGTCATCTTAAGAATTATTAATTATTCAGTTGTTTGGTGTTTGTATAGATGTGAGAGAGGAAATAAAATGGTACTTACACAAGTGCAATGTAGGATATTGGATAACAGATCAATTACCAGGTTAAGAATTGTGATGATTACAAAGTTAAGTTCTGTGTTTGCTGACATAATTCACAAACATGGACAGATTTGCCATCGAAACTAAAGTCAGAATGAGCCCCATCTACATTGCCATACAATGAAGTTTCAAAATGCAGTATAACTGCATTATATGGCAATGTAGACTCCTATAGTCCAGTTCAATGCAGTTAGTCTGCATTCTGAAACTGCATTATTTGACAGTGTAGATCCAGTCTGAATCTCCAATCAGTGCAAACATCAAAAGTATTAGTGGACTAATGGAAGGAACGATAAAGCATTCTGGGCTTCTAATCTAGTTATCTTTACCTCCTCTAATATTTTGTATACCTGTGAATTGTCATGCTACTTTGCTAGCATTAGATGAAATGGATTGTAATATGCTGAATATGTGATAGTTATCTCAAAGACCTCAGAAACACCACCTCAAAGAATACCCGGTCCCTTAAAGGAAATTGGAAAATTGTTGCCTTAAGGCAGTTTGAGACACGAGCAATTTTTGTGACATCATTAGAAAATACATTTCTGCCATTCTAGGTTGTTGTTTTTGTTTTGTTTTTACAGTTTTTGTATTCCAGTGGGATGCCTTTATTTTCTTGATTTATACCCTTTATTCTCAATGCAAAACAGAGTCTTACATGGAACCACAAAGAGACCACAAGGGACGATCTAGTCCAACAAAACAAGTATAGATTAATGACATAGTTTAACATGGAAGTGGTGTTAAATTCCTGATCCTAGTGATTTGGAGTAGGTTTTTTTGGGGGGGGGGAGGTGCATTTGGAGTAATTTGGGTGGGGTGCATTAAAACCGGCTATATGGGTTAAGGTGCATTATTTTAATCTATAGTAACTAATACCAAGATTTGTATGTGTACATGGTTCATTTGCTAGCATGGTTTGGAATGTAAGCTCCAATTGATTGATACTAGAGCTCTAGTTGAAAAAAGTAAAACTTGCAACCTGTTGGTTCTGCTGGACCTCTCAGCGGCTTTCGATACCGTTGACCACGGTATCCTTCTGGGTCGCCTTGCAGACATGGGGCTTGGGGGTACTGCTCTGCAGTGGCTCCAATCCTTCCTGGAAGGTCGTACCCAGAAGGTGTCATTGGGTGACACCTGTTCGGCTCCACAGCCGTTGTCCTGTGGAGTCCCTCAGGGTTCAGTTTTGTCCCCGATGTTATTCAACATCTACATGAAACCGCTGGGAGAGATCATTCGGAGTTTCGGAGTAAGGTGTTATCTGTACGCAGATGACGTCCAGATCTGTCACTCCTTCCCACCTGTCACCAAGGAGGCTGTCCAGACCTTGAACCGGTGCCTGGCCGCTGTGTCGGACTGGATGAGGGCTAGCAAATTGAAACTAAATCCAGACAAGACAGAGGTCCTCCTGGTCAGTCGAAAGGCCGAACAGGGCATAGGGTTACCGGGGGAGCTTTTGCACAGTTAAGACTCGTGCGCCAGCTGCGCCCGTACCTTGGGAAGTCTGATCTGGCTACGGTCGTCCACGCTCTGGTCACATCCTGAATAGATTACTGCAACGCACTCTACGTGGGGCTGCCTTTGAAGACAGTTCGGAAATTGCAATTATTTCAGCGGGCGGCAGCCAGATTGCTAACGGGAGCTACATACAGGGAGCATACCACCCCCCTGTTGTGTCAGCTCCACTGGCTGCCGGTCCAATTCGGGCTCAATTCAAAGTGCTGGTTTTGACCTTTAAAGCTCTATACGGTTCTGGCCCAGCCTACTTGTCCGAACGCATCAGCCGCTATGTCCCACCTCGTAATCTAAGATCATCCGGAGAGGCCCTGCTCTCGCTCCCGCCACGTCTCAGATGAGGCTGGTGGGGACGAGGGATAGGGCCTTCTCGGTGGTGGCTCCCCGCCTGTGGAATGCGCTTCCTATGGATGTACGATCCACCACATCCCTCCTGGCCTTCAGGAAAAAAGTAAAATCCTGGCTGTGGGACCAGGCATTTGTACACCAGCACAAGGCAGCATTTTAGATTGGTTTTAATGGAAGTGGGTGATTATGGCCAATGTTTTTATGGACTGAACATTGTTTTAATCCAGAGTGAATGTGTATGGTGCTAATGTAGTTGTATTTTAATGTATTTTTAATGTATTTTAATTGTTGAAGGGTTTTGGGGTTTTATATTGTGATTATGTGGGCATCGAATTGTGCCGTACTGTAAGCCGCTCTGAGTCCCCCCTTGGGGGTTGAGAAGAGCGGGGTAAAATCCCGAAATAAATAAATAAATAAACTATATATCTCATGGTCTAGCATGCAAAATACCTGAGTCTTTCAGAGGGCCATAAAAGGCCTATTTTTATTTGGGCACCAGTAAAGATACAATATTTCAATATATTAAAATAGAGTGCATTTTGTATCTTTTACTTAAAACCCCCCATTCCATGGGACCAGCACCTGTGGTTTCATTTATCACTATTTGCCAAAATATGTTCTCTTTAGGCATTTCCTAGGTAAGAGTATTTGGGCAGTGTATTTTCCTGCCTTCCCGGAGCATGATGGTATCTCCTTTGGAAGTTTTAAAGCAGAGGCTAGATAACTATCTGTTGGGAGTATTTTGATTGTATTTTCCTGAATGGCAGGAGGCTGGACTGAATGGCCCTTGTGGTTTCTTCCAGTTCAGGGCTGCACGTGCTCAAAGGGTATAGCCCAAGGAACATGAGCAGAACTTAGCAGACATAGATTACTTCTCCATTTCTATTTTAGTTTTTTTATATTTAAATTCATTAACGCATAAATTTTATCCTTTAGTCTTTAACAAGTAAATCCCCATACTCATACTTGGTTATTACAAAACAAAAAGGGTTCAGGAGGCCAATTTTGCTCACCCCTGCTCAATAACAAGAAGGAAAAAAACTTGTTTTCTTTATTCAGACAGTCTTGTGGCAGTTACACTGGATTGCTATAGAAGGGTGCTATTTTTCTTTTAAAACCGGCTATATGGTTTATTTTATGTTATAATTGTACTATTATTAATGACTTTTCCATTATTTAACAAAAACATAGGATATAAACCCATTTTTAAAATAGGAAATACTTTTTAAAAGAAATGGATTTTGATCAGATTTAAACAAAAGCAAGTTGTAGTTAGGTTTGGGCTCACATATTTCCTTTTCCACATATTTCCACCCTTGTCCATTCACAGGGAAGAAATAGAAAACCTTCTGCTACTGTACTGAATAGATTGTCGTCTCCAATAGATATATCCTTGGTGTTAACCAGCTTCCTAAGTTTAGAACTTCACAGGAAAGTGGTTTATTCAAAACTGAAAGTCAATTCTTTCATTCATCCACAGGGAAGGAGGCCCCATTGTTCATTTTCCACCATTCATTCACAGTTTAGTGTAATTTATCCAAAAGCTCTAGATGTCGCCCTCGAGGCCCTGGTTCAAGACCTCCCTTGATAAACCACGCAAGCAGCTGATGTACAACAAGTTTATTTAGAATATAGTTTATAGGAAAGAAGTTGGAAGCAATACTATAGTGCTTCCAATAGCAGCAAATCTCAGGAACAAGGCGTTGAATATATAGTCCTGTGATAACCAGGAATCAAGCTGGATGCAATCTGTATACCTTAATAAAGCGGAATGTTTGTATGTATGTATGTGTGCGAAGAGCGGAAGGGCGGATATGTGGCAGCTATTTGCATAAAGTCCTTTGATTGGCCAGCCTTGACACTCCAAAATTCTAAGGCACCAGACAGAAGGCATTGATAGCCACTGATTAGCCAGCATTCCAGAATCCAGGCCTCTACATTCAAACAACAGGATTTCTTCCCACTGAGGGGGAAAAAAATGCACCATCAACATTCCCTCCCCATTTGGCTCTGTGAAAACAAAATGGACTCCTGTTTTCTCCTCCCCCTCAGCTTTTAAAAAATGGCTGCCTGCCATTCGGCCTTTTAAAGTTAACAATTACCAGCAGAGCAGGCCAGAACATTACAGGCCCCAAAAGAGAGTTTAGGGCAGGATGGGCCACGAATGATGGGATTTCAACTACCTTCACCCAATTCACTTCCCAGAAAACACTGTAGCCCCTTACAAATCACAAACCAGGCCCAAAATTTACAGTAAGGCTTCATTAACTTGATTTTCCTGACTAGGCCTCAATTAATATGATGGGATTTGCAGTACCTTTACCCAATTAACTTCCCAGAAAACACTGTAGCCCCTACAAATCACAAACCAGGCCCAAAATTTACAGTACAGCTTCATTAACTTGATTTCCCTGACTAGGCCTCAGTTAATGGGACATTGTGTATGGCCTGAATTAACAGTAACCAACCTTGGCACACTGAGCCCCTATGACCCATGATTCATTCTACTGCAGTTTGGAGTAGAGAGACCATAGATGATGGGACTTGAAGTACCATCACAGGTTATGAGATTTGTAGTACTTTCAAACTCTAAATTCCCCACAGACCAAGGCAGCCCTGAACCACAAGACCAAACTTGGCACACAGTACCCCCATGACCCACACTCCATCCTACTGCAGTTTAGAGGAGGATGGACCATGAAGGATGGGATTTCAAGTACCTCCATTCACTTCCCAAGCCCGCTGCGACCCTCATCCAGTGCACAATCATGACCACACTTGGCACAAAAGGCCCCCATGACCCAGTGGACGTCCTGATGCAGTTTGGAGGGCGGACCACGGATGATGGGACTTGAAGTACCTCCACTCACTTCCCAAGACTGCTGCGACCCTCATTCAATGACTGATCAAGACCAAACTTGGCACACAAAGCCCTCATGACTCACTCTACATTCTGGTGCTGTTTGGAGGGGGATGGACCATGGATGACGGGACTTGAAGTACCTTCACTCACCTTCTGAGACTACTGCGACCCTCATCCAATGAATGATCAACATCAAACGTGGCACTAAGAGCCCCCATGACCCACTCTACATCCTGGTGCTGTTGGGAGGGGGATGGACCATGGCAATGGGACTTGCAGTACCTTCACTAACTTCCTGAGACCACTGCAAGCCACATACACATCTAATAGGAACCAACCTTGGCACACAATGCCTTCCTCAAATAACCCGGGCACCGCCGGGTCCTCAGCTACTCAGGAATAAAGCTGGGTTTAAAAGCAAGGAAAGTCCTTCTGGAACAATACAGGAACATAGCAAGATAGCAAGGCTTTGCCCCGATGGGCCAGATCCTCTATAGGCAGGCAGGAAGCTTAGTAGGCCCGGCGGCCTCCTTCAGAGAACCATAGTCCTGAATGCGTCGTTGGCACGAGATATGGCTTCGGGCCAACTCCACACGGATATACTGTCCAGACCCTTTGATCTAGCGACGTAGGCCTGCGTCGAGTGTCAAAGTGGGCATGATGAATGGCAGCTGTTGTTTAAGCTACCTCAGCTCCTCGAGAATGTAAACCTCCAGATACAAAGTGGAGTCAGGCCTGTCTCTGGCCTGGGCCTCCCGGCTTATCGGGCAGGCTCACTTTGGTAACCTTGACCAGTTCATTCTGCATTCTTGGTGCCAGGCTCTCACGAGAAAGACAGGCCAGGCCAGGTCTTCTTGAGGGAGACAAGCTGGCCTGGATGGGATCTTAAATCCATCATGGCTACAGTATTGTTCATGGGAAACTGAGGCCCGTGGGGCTTGGGGCCTGACACTAGAGCAGTGTTTCTCAACCTAGGAGTCGCTGAGGGGGTTTCAGAGGGATCACCAAAGACTATCAGAAAACATATTTCTGATGGTCTTATGAACCCCTTTGGCAGAAAAGGCTGAAGATCTCTTCACCTGTCCTTTTCTTCCTTTTTGGAAATAGATGGCGAATCCTCCCACCAAAAGCCCTCCTCCTGCTCTCTGGATGTAAGTGAACTAACACTCCAAAATTCGTCGAGTATTTTCAGTTGGTCATGGGAGTTCTATGTGCCAAGATTGCTCTTTGCTTGAATGTGAACTATTGATCCCAGCAACTACAACTCACAAATGTCAAGGTCTAATTTCCGCAAACTCCACCAGTATTCACATTTTGGCATGTTGAGTATTTGTGCTAAGTTTGGTCTAGCTCCATCATTGTTTGAGTCTATGCTCTCTGGATGTAGATAAACTACAACTCCAAAACTCAAGGTCAATTCCCACCAAGCTCTTCCAGTATTTTCTGTTGGTCATAAGATTTCTGTGTGAAGTTTGGTTCAATTCCATCATTGGTGGAGTTCAGAATGCTCTTTGATTGTAGGTTAACTATAAATCCCAGCAACTACAACTCCAAAATGACAAAATCAATCCCCCCGATCCCACCAGTATTCAAATATGGACATATATGGTATTTGTGCCAAATTTGGTCCGATGAATGAAAATACATCCTGCATATCAGATATTTGCATTGTTTTAATTGCTTTTATCATTTATTATTGTTGTTGACATTAAATGAGTCCCTCTCTGGGGGTGAGAAGGATGGGATACAAATATGCAAAATCAATGAAATAAATAAATAACATTAGCAAAATTACAGCTATTAAGTAGCAATGAAAATAATTTTATGGTTGGGAGTCATCACAACATGAGGAACTGTATTAAGGGGTCGCAGCAGTAGGGAGGCTGAGAAACATTGCTCTAGAGAAATGTACAGTACTCCACTATCTATAAAAGATAGGTGATTGTATATGTCTGCAATGAAAAATTGTAAAAAAGCACCACATGGATTTGAATAGTAAAGCTAAGGTTAGGTATTATGCTAACTTCAGTCATGTACCCTCCGAAATAGCTTAAAATGTTTACAACCATATTACCTATAGGATTTCAAGTAAAGATAACAAGATTTGAGTCGTAAAATCAAGAGAAAGAGCTACAAAATTCAATCCACATTTCTATTACAAAATTCCAACTTCTAAGGTTCTTGTACAAAGTAGAAACCTTATTTAATTCAGAAATATGACCAATCAAATATGAAAATCATCTGTCTGGAACAGATTTCCCAGGGATTGTAGTCTCTTTTAAGAGAGAAAAAGCAGTACCTAAATAAATAAATACATTACAACAAGTTTCTTTGTTGCTTTTGCTGCAACAGAATAACACGGCTGCTGCTCTGGAACCTTTCCTATTAAATGTGGTTGGGGGACATTCTAGAATGACTTGCAGAGTGTGGACTTCCGACTAAATTAGTTAAATCAGTTCCTCTGACTTGTGAATAAGTCATCATTTATAGTACTAATGATTTATTTATTTATTACTTGTCCCCCTTGTGACTTGAAGCGGGATACAACATGGTTATTGCTATTAGACTTTTAAATATCTAACATCAAGGGTTGATAAGGAAATTATTCCCAAACAGTTGAAGAAAACAATCAGAATTATTAAGTAAGTTTAAGTTTTTTTCTCATGTCAGAAGTGACTTGAGAAACTGCAAGTAAATTCTGGTTTGACAGACATTGACCAGGGGACGCTCAGATGAAACAATGTTTTACCATTTCTTCCTAGTTAAGTGCATAATGATTAATATTTGTTGGGACTCTCAAAATTGGCTTTTGCTTATTTGAAAACGGTATTTTATTTGATCCTGTGTAGATGTCTCTGAACCAAAGTGCAAACGTTTGGAATTTATCCACAATTGTTAGATAGTATTATGAGCCTCCACTCAAAGACATCTCTTTAAATCAGTGTAGACCTGGAGTGAGAGTTATCCAGCATGATCCTGCTGACAAATGGAGTCAGGCAAGGCTACTTAACTTGCTCCACAACTTTTAATCTTTTTTAAAATTATATTTTAGAAAATTATTGGAATTTCATAGTCTAAGTGGGGCAAAATAAGATCTCATTCCTCTTATAAGTGGACAGTGTTATCTATTATTTTATGCTCAGGTAGGATTATGTAGATGGTCACGGTGATTCAGTGAACAGCTCTCTAAATTATAGCAAAGCCAAGATATTTAGTAAATATAAGCACATTTAGAACTGGAATATGGATGGAAATAATTTAGAACAAGTATCTTCTTTGAAATATCTTGAGTTTATATTCCAATAAACAGGGACTTGATCTCCCCAAGTGTGCACTTGGCTTGCTAAAATTCTCAATGATGTACTGCATCTAATTTTTACATATTACATCCAATTTTTCAGATATGCCATTTTTCTTGGTTAACTATTCTAGTATAGCCTACAGACAGTCTCCAAGTTACAAACAAGATAGGTTCTGTAGGTTTGTGCTTAAGTTGAATTTGTTTGTAAGTCGGTATAGATACCTTAGATTTTGCGAGAAAGAAATTGTTTGTTGTGTAAACAAGGAGTAGTGATAAAGCTTCAGCGGAGATACCTATCTCCCAAGATAACTCTTTCAGAAGTGAATTTCCCTTCCAAGGGGTAGATTTCCCTCAATTCCTGTTTTCTCACCCCTGATCTTGACTGAGTCATTTGTAAATCAGGTGCTTGTAACTCGGGGCCTGCCTCTTCACTACTATGCTTATTATAATGTGTATTGTAACATTCTTTACATAAACTATCTCACTTAAGCCTTTTCAGATGAGAGATAAGACCATATAATAAGAAGTCCATAGTCGACCGGGAATATTAATGTCCTACTTGAGTCCAAGCCCAGAATATCCTCACATTGCTAAATTTTTGCCAATATTATTCATTAATAGTTAAGGATTCCTATATAATTCCTATTTAAGGATTCCTGTCAGTATATAAAGCAAGCAATGTTAAAATAGTATAAATATTATGAAATTGTTGCTTTATAAACTGTAGTGATGTGCAAAATTGTGAATCTTATACAGTACTATGTGACTTATCATTCTAATATGCAGCATTACTTTGAAAACATATAAGATACTTACATAATGCTGCAGCATAGTATTATTTTACCAGTCATAGTATACTAAAATAGTTAACCAAGGACTTAAAAATGGATGAGTATCTTTTAGAATAATAATTAGCTTTCTTTTCACTGAGCTTTATTGAAACAGCTGGTATTACAACATCACTCTGTTGCTATAGAAAATATCTTTTTAAAATATCTGTTATTGTTCAAATTCCTGTTGCAGTAAGATTATTTTCTTGTCTATACCTATAAGCTTTGGTAAAGAGGAAGAGCAGAAAAGCTATAGTGTTCAGAAAAAATGTTTACTATCAAATCTGTTGGTTTTTTATAGAAAAACTTAAACTTGATTTCTTCACGATGTGAAAACTTTATTGATAATTATTTATTAAGTAAACACATGTATTTGCTAGAAAATTAGGAATGATTTTTCTGTCAGATCTAGGTCTTGATTTTTTCCCCTCTTTAATATCTGAGATGCAATGTTCAGTATGAAAGCTCATGGCATTCACCTTAAATCTCTGAGTTTTACTTTTCAAAATACAGTACATTCTTTTTTTAAAACTCCATAAAACACAAAATGGACATGTTTTGTTTTGAGAAGTAGAGATTCTTGACTTTTCCTATTAGCCACCCATTATTTCTGTTACTGTTGGCTCTTTCCCTAACCTAAAGGGCGTGCCTAGGTCTTGTTTTACCTCATATGGTCTGGAAAAAGCGACACAGTTCTTTCACCTTGAACAGGAACCAAACCATTTCATTATTCTCTGAAATATTGTGTGAGCCCAAACAAAAGATACTTCCTCTGCCTCCCCTGTATGACCCTGCGGACTGGATATTTTCTTCCTTTGCCACAGGAAATGCTATACTCCTTCTATGTCTTGCAAAAGTTAGCCATAAGAGAAACCATCTACTTTATCCACATTTTCTGCATCAGTGGGACAGCTTTAAAGTGAGCAGGTTGTTGTACTTGCAATCTAAAACATTAATTCTACGGGATGCCTTCTTACTTCAGATATTCGACTAGTATGTATGGAGGGGGGCAGCTATGGGGATGGGAATGAAAAATGTAGTGAAAAAGTAGAGACCTTGGGCTCATCCATCTCATGCAGTGCTGGTCATATTGGAGGCATACGTCAAAATCAGACTATAGTGTGCCATCAGTGTGTTTTGCAATATGTCAGGAATATATATGTCTTTCCTTCATTACATGTTTCTGCTATAAGAAACCATGACTTTGCCAACAGGACACATGCACTCAACAGTATTGAGTACAGTGAGCCCTTAATATCCATTGGAGTTTAGCTCCAAAAACCATGAATGGTCATGCCCCGTTATATGTTATAATAAAATGGCACCCTTTATATAAAATTATGCCAAAATCAATATTTGCTTTTAGGATTTTTTTTCTGAATATTTTCAAGCCATGGATAGTTGAATCCATGACTATAGAGCAGCAACTACAGTTGTATAAATGCTGTATCTGTAACTTATTAAGTGAATTGAGTTTAATACAGCAATGCTGTTTTCTCCCAAAGTGAAACATTTATAACAAGTCTCAGTTTTGAGTTTGGTTTTGATTACCTTGAAGTGGGATAGATTAGATTTTGTTTATCAACAGAACAGGTAATCAAATCCTTTGTTTTCAGTTTTTGGTTCTATTCCCCCCTTTTCTTCATAGGAAAGGTTGTGTTTTTTCTCTCTTTCATACACTGCATGGTTTAGTTCTGACTGTACAATGTATTTATCAAAGGTGTGGAATACGTGTTCAGACTTCTGTGATAAAGTTTTTCTAAAACAGCTTGGGGAAAAAACATAATCTGCAGTTGATTGACCAGTGCATTCAGCCAAGTCCTGTGAATTATATTTACACTTAAACTAACCTTGCAAGCCTACATATAAGTACATGAGCCTAATGTTTAAAACAACCTTGTAAATATGCCCACAAGAGTTACGAAATTACTGAAAATGAACATAGAAACATTAGCCACTGACTTCTTGGCTAGTTACTGATTTCTAACAAGAAAGCTAGTAGAAGAGAAGTGATACAAACAGTCTACTTACATGGACTTTTATGCGGTTGTCTGCAACTACCCAAGCAAATTACTACTTACAAGACTTGTTTGAAGTGCATTCAATCAGTCTGCGAGAAAGCACTAAATGTGTCCAAAACACCAGCTATCATACAGCACCAGTCCACAGCTTTTAAGTAATATGATACGGTCCAAATTGATTAAAGTTGGGGAATTGCGATTGGGATGTGGAAATATCAGTACTCTGGTACAGATTTTCAGCAGTTAAGTTCATAAGCTCATTCCTCCCTGTACCTTGGGTCTGTATTCTAAATATGTGTGACAAAAGCCTTCTCAGAGCTCCTCACTCCCCTTACATATCCCTTGAAAAGATTATTTTTATTTTATTTCAGGATTTTACCCCGCTCTTCTCAACCCCCGAGGGGGGACTCAGAGCGGCTTACAGCAGGCACAATTCGATGCCACATCAACAGCGTAAAACCCCAAACCCCACAACCCATTAAAACATTAAGGCATTAAAATACAATCCCTCAACACATCTACAATCATTCCAATTAAAACAGTATTCAACCCTAGAAACATTGACCCTCTTCCTCCCTCCCATTAAAATTCCGTCTCACATGCTGCCTAGTGCTGGTGAGGGAATGCCTGATCCCAGAGCCAGGATTTCACCTTCTTCCTGAATGTCAGGAGGGATGAGGTGGACCGTATCTCCGTAGGGAGCGCATTCCACAGGTGGGGGGCCACCACCGAGAAGGCCCTGTCCTCGTCCCCACCAACCGCATCTGAGATGGGGCGGGAGCGAGAGCAGGCCTCCCGGATGATCTTAGGTTACGGGATGGGACGTAGCGGCCGATGCGTTCGGACAAGTAAGCTGGGCCAGAACCGTATAGAGCTTTAAAGGTCAAAACCAGCACTTTGAATTGAGCCCGAATTGGACAGGCAGCCAGTGGAGCTGACACAGCAGGGGGTAGTGTGCTCCTGTATGTAGCTCCCGTTAGTAGTCTGGCTGCCGCCCGCTGACTAATTGCAATTTCCGAACTGTCTTCAAAGGCAGCCCACGTAGAGTGCGTTGCAGTAATCTATTCGGGATGTGACCAGAGCGTGACGACCGTAGCCAGATCAGACTTCCCAAGGTACGGGCGCAGCTGGCGCACGAGTCTCAACTGTGCAAAAGCCCCCTGGCCACCGCTGAGACCTGGGGTTCCAGGCTCAGCGCTGAGTCCAGGATCACTCCCAAGCTGCGAACCTGCGTCTTCAGGGGAGTGTAACCCGTCCAACACAGGCTGTAACCCTATACCCTGTTCGGCCTACGACTGACCAGGAGGACCTCTGTCTTGTCTGGATTTAGTTTCACTTGCTAGCCCTCATCCAGTCCGACACAGCAGCCAAGCACCGGTTCAGGGTCTGGACAGCCTCCTTGGTGACAGGTGGGAAGGAGTGACAGATCTGGACATCATCTGCGTACAGATAACACCTTACTCCGAAACTCCGAATGATCTCTCCCAGCAGTTTCATGTAGATGTTGAACAACATCGGGGACAGTACTGAACCCTGAGGGACTCCACAGGACAACGGCTGTGGAGCCGAACAGGTGTCACCCAATGACACCTTCTGGGTACGACCTTCCAGGAAGGATTGGAGCCACTGCAATGCAGTACCCCCAAGCCCCATATCTGCAAGGCGACCCAGAAGGATACCGTGGTCAACGGTATCGAAAGCCGCTGAGAGGTCCAGCAGAACCAACAGGGACACACTCCCCTGTCAAGTTCCCGGCGTAGATCATCTACCAAAGGCGACCAAGGCTGTCTCAGTCCCATGCCCCGGCCTAAAGCCAGACTGTGCCGGATCCAGATAATCAGTGTCTGCCAAGAACCCCTGGAGTTGCGAAGCCACCACACGTTCCATGACTTTGCCCAAATAGGGGAGATTGGAAACTGATTAGCCTGCAGTTGTAAGCCCTATTGGAAAGATTTAGATTCAGGTTGATATTTGGGTAAACATTAATCATTTGTTTCTTAAAAGCAAGCAATACGGAGTTTTTAAAGGATACACAACCATTGGGAGCTGAATCCAATGCTAGTCCAGTGAATTTTTAGTGCTTGTTAAGTGGTATTTCTGAAGAATGAAAACAATTTCCTGGATTTTTTGGAGTTTATGAAGTAAGAATTTTTCAGAAATGTATATTATGGAAACAATGTATTTAAGCCCCATTGATTTGTATGGGTGTACTCTAGTATGATCTTGGATTGAATTTATCTCATGGAACCCTCCAGAACCAAACTGCCGTGCTCAGAATTCTGCAGAATTAGATATGCTTGCTGTGGTTGCTGGGACTTGCAATCCAATAGCATGCCTAAGACTGTATGATTCCCCCCCCCCTTCTCAGTTTAATTGTTGGGTTTTCACAGTCTCTATAACATTTATGCTTGCCTTGTCATTTCAGCCAGTCAGATGATGATTCTGGTTCAGCATCAGGTTCTGGATCTGGTTCAAGTTCTGGAAGCAGTAGCGATGGAAGTAGCAGCCAGTCGGGAAGCAGCGATTCAGACTCTGGTTCTGAATCCGCCAGTCAATCAGATTCAGAGTCTGACACATCTAAGGAGAAGAAAGTGCAAGCAAAACCACCAAAGGTTGATGGAGCTGAGGTAAAATGAATTCTTATGTATAACTGACTTCATTTTAAATCAGTATTGTTTTAATTAAGCATTTGCCTAGAAACTTCAGTGGTTTTGTAAGGGGAAATTGGTAATGCAAATGAAGTTGTAATCTATTGATGCCCACATTTAACCTCTACTAGAAACTCCATCTGTATAATTTTATTTTAGGCTAACCAACATGTCCACTCTTTGCAAAATCAGAAAAACGGGGTGAATTGGAGGTTCAGGGAAATTGGTCATAGGATGCACTTACATTTTAGAATTAATGCAGCTTGACACCACTTTAAAGCCTTGGAATTGTGGTTTGATGAGGCATCAGTAGCCTTTGTTAGAGAACGCTAAAGGCCTTGTAAAATGACAACTCTTGTGACCACAGCATTGAGCCATGACAGCTAAAGTGGTGTCCAGCTGTTTTAATTCAAATTGTTTAAAGTGGTCTTTGAAAAATTCCAGCTGAAAATTATCAGGTTGAAGTTGAAGGCTCCTTATCTGTTGTGATAGAAAGTAAGATAAACGAATGTCCCCATTCTCATTTTCTCTGTATGCATTTATTTTCTATTTACAGGTGTTATTAGGATAGCTTTCTAACAACCTGACAAATTATTACTTTTGATATTACTACTGAAACATTTATTAACTAGTAAGTGTGCCTTCATAATCTTTTAATTTTCATTTCACTCTAGTTTTGGAAATCAAATCCAAGTATTCTGGCTGTACAGAGATCCGCAATGCTTAGGAAACAGCAGCAACAGCAACAACTATCAAAAGCGACATCCTCAAACAGTGGTTCGGAAGAGGTAAATAATAAGCTATAAGATGATGTTTTGCTTGTAGGCATGGAATTTAGTTTTTACAAGCCTGTACACCATAAGGAAAAAATGGAATCAGGTGCTCTTCAGATACCTTAAATCCCAACCATGGGAGAAAAATGGGAGAAAAATAAATAAGTAATACCTCAAATCAGTTATCCATTGTATTAATTTGTTGATGTTATCTGTTTTTCTTTTGAAGATCATTACAGGCTCTTTTAAGACTGTACAAATTACCTGTCAGTATTCAAATGCTGATGATTTACATTGTGTATCTTCTTGCATGACTCCAGAAGCCTAACCTCTGCATAGACAAATTTAGTATCCCAAATCCTCACTCATTGTAATTAGAAAGGAAGTCTAAAGGGACTCTATTTTAAAATACCTCATGCCATCTGAACATAATTTTGCTTATTAAAACTCCCTCAGCTTCACCAAGCCTACCTCAGATTTTCCAGGCTCTCTGTTTTTCATTTGGAGGATGAACTAAGTAGTATTTTGTGTATATTACCCTTTGAAGCTGAAACTATTTACATATCTGGTGTCTTCTAAATTTCACATTGCAAATGCGAACTTTTTGATTATAACAAATTACCAGTAATTTCTCTGATAGGAGTAGAAAATCTTTGGCTTTCAAGATATTGCTGGACTCAATTTTCTACCATGCCTGAACATTGGGCTTGCTGGCCAGAAGCACAGTTTTCCAACTAAGACAATATATTATAAAACTAACTTTACCCGGCCATGCGTTGCTGTGGCGTTGGGAGACACCTGCCCATAGACACCTCCAAGGCCATTCGTAAGCCAAATAGCCGGCGCTGCTCACAGACACCTCCAAGGCCGTTTGGCCTGCTTGCCTGCCACCGCTCACCTCTATTTGTAAGCCAAAGAGCCAGACACCTCCAAGGCCATTCGTAAGCCGAAGAGCCGGCGCTATCCATAGACACCTCCACGGCCATTTGGCCTGCTTGCCTGCACAACTCCCCTCTATTTGTAAGCCAAAGAGCCGGCGCTGCCCATAGACACCTCAGCATAATAATAGTAGTAGTAGTGTAATCCTAAGACCTCCAAGGGCCATCTAGTCCAGCCCCTTCTGGCAAATGGGAGACACACAATCTAACCACTCCTGACAGATGGCCATTCAGCCTCACCATTCAGCCTTTGCTTCCATCCTTCCTTCTGGCTCTCTTTCCTTCCCTCCCTCTTTCTCTCCTTTCCCTCCTCCTTGTGCTCCCTCCGTCCTTCCATTTTTCCCCTCTGTCTCTCTTTATTCCCCCCTCTCTCTGGAGGAGGAGGGACGCTGTTGCACGCTGCCGAGGCCGCCTCAGCAGCATTAGCATCAGCCAGCGCTATTTTGGCTCTAGAGGAGGTTTGGCGCGAGGCTAGCCCCTTCGTGGGGCTGGCATTGGCGTGCGCCGCTTATTGGAACCTGATGAGGGCTGGCTGGGTGGTAGGAGCTGCACTGCATGTGCGTGGCTCCTGGTTGGAGGAGGTGAAGTGCCTCGCGGAAGGTATTGTTGTTTTTGTTTGTGAGGGGAGAATAGGAGCTGTTTCGTGCACCTGGGCTTCGGGCAGTTTTTTTCCTGGCGCAGGGGTTTCTGGGACTTGTAGTCCCAACGGTTTTTTAAAGGGGTTTTGGCCGTTGGCTAGAAATTTTTTTGGGTTTTTTTCAGTGGCAAACTTACCTCGTTGGGTTGTGAGTGTATGTGGCCTGGATTTGTGTGTCTGCGTTGTGTGGTTTTGCTGCCTATAAGCTTATAACCACGGATGTTACATTTTTATATATATACTAGCTGAGGACCCGGCGGTGCCCGGGTTATTTGAGGAAGGCATTGTGTGCCAAGGTTGGTTCCTATTAGATGTGTATGTGGCTTGCAGTGGTCTCAGGAAGTTAGTGAAGGTACTGCAAGTCCCGTCGGCCATGGTCCATCCCCCTCCCAACAGCACCAGGATGTAGAGTGGGTCATGGGGGCTCTTAGTGCCACGTTTGGTGTTGATCATTCATTGGATGAGGGTCGCAGTAGTCTCAGAAGGTGAGTGAAGGTACTTCAAGTCCCGTCATCCATGGTCCATCCCCCTCCAAACAGCACCAGGATGTAGAGTGGGTCATGAGGGCTTTGTGTGCCAAGTTTGGTCTTGATTAGTCATTGAATGAGGGTTGCAGCAGTCTTGGGAAGTGAGTGGAGGTACTTCAAGTCCCATCATTCATGGTCCATCCTCCTCAATACTGCACCAGAATGTAGAATGAGTCATGGGGGCTCTGTGTGCCAAGTTTGGTCTTGATCAGTGTTTGGATGAGGTTGGCAATGGTCTGTTGAAATGAGTGGAGGTACTTCAAGTCCCATCATCCGTGGTCCGCCCTCCGAACTGCATCAGGACGTCCATTGGGTCATGGGGGCTTTTTGTGCCAAGTGTGGTCATGATTATGCACTGGATGAGGGTCGCAGCGGGCTTGGGAAGTGAATGGAGGTACTTGAAATCCCATCCTTCATGGTCCATCCTCTAAAGTGCAGTAGGATGGAGTGTGGGTCATGGGGGTACTGTGTGCCAAGTTTGGTCTTGTGGTTCAGGGCCGCCTTGGTCTGTGGGGAATGAAGAGTTTGAAAGTACTACAAATCTCATAACCTGTGATGGTACTTCAAGTCCCCAGAGTGTGGTCAATAATCACATCAATAAGTGGTAGAACAAATTCAAAGTGTTAATACACAATTCAATTATAATACAAAATACACATAGAATACAAATGAAATAATATGCCCGCTCTGGGCTCCTACCCCATACGCTTAGTAGTGATTCCATTTAAAATGGAATCAAGCAGTTGTGATGGGGATGTGTGTGAGATTTGTTGCCTATGCAACCATCTCACTTCCTAGGATGGCAATTTGGATCTTTGACTTCAGTATGAGAAAAGACCTTATCCTTTTGGAATTGAGTTGTGTTGCACTATTCTGGCCTTGAGAAAGACCCCGTTCCAGGGGGTCGAAACGGGAGTTGGGACCATCGTACAGTGTATCCCCGTCGGCCCAACTACTCCTCGGAGACCCAGCTGCTATTCCGGATTTTCCACTGCTCATACGCTAACGGTGCCTGGGCTCCGAACAGCAAACAACTCTGCGTTACCATCGCTTCCTGGATTTCCATCACGGCTTGCTTGCCAACCCGCTCTCCGGCTGGGACACAGCCCTCGGGTTTTGCGTGTCCTCCCTACCCTCATATACTCACCTAAAAACCCAACCTACCATGAACCCTTGAACTCTTTCCTTTGAACCCGTCATTTTCGAACACTTTCTAACACTACTAAGCGTATGGGGTAGGAGCCCAGAGCGGGCATATTATTTCATTTGTATTCTATGTGTATTTTGTATTATAATTGAATTGTGTATTAACACTTTGAATTTGTTCTACCACTTATTGATGTGATTATTGACCACACTCTGTGTACTTGCATGCTTTGCAGCAATTCTCCCCTTATTTTGTGTTTGGTACTTCAAGTCCCATCATCCATGGTCCTCCCTACTCCAAACTTCAGTAGAATGAATAATGGGTCATAGGGACTCAGTGTGCCAAGGTTGGTTACTGTTAATTCAGGCCATACACAATGTCCCATTAACTGAGGCCTAGTCAGGGAAATCAAGTTAATGAAGCCGTACTGTAAATTTTGGGCCTGGTTTGTGATTTGTAGGGGCTACAGTGTTTTCTGGGAAGTTAATTGGGTGAAGTACTGCAAATCCCATCATTCGTGGCCCATCCTGTCCTAAACTCTCTTTTGGGGCCTGTAATGTTCTGGCCTGCTCTGCTGGTAATTGGTAACTTTAAAAGACCGAATGGCAGGCAGCCGTTTTCTAAAAGCTGAGGGGGAGCTGCCACATATCCAGTGGGAAGAAATCCTGTTGTTTGAATGTAGAGGCCTGGATTCTGGGATGCTGGCTAATCAGTGGCAATCAATGCCCTCTGTCTAGTGCCTTAGAATTTTGGAGTGGCGAGGCTGGCCAATCAAAGGACTTTATGCAAATAGCTGCCACATTTTTCCCCTCAGTGGGAAGAAATCCTGTTGTTTGAATGTAGAGGCCTGGATTCTGGGATGCTGGCTAATCAGTGGCAATCAATGCCCTCTGTCTGGTGCCTTAGAATTTTGGAGTGGCGAGGCTGGCCAATCAAAGGACTTTATGCAAATAGCTGCCACATATCCACCCTCCGGACACATACATACATACAAACATTCCGCTTTATTAAGGTATACAGATATATATATATATATATATATATATATATATATGTAATTATTCACTTTTCATCTTAAGTAAACCAGTTGCTTCTTTGATTGTATTTTAACTTTTTTTCTATGTCTTTTTAGATTTTTTCCCCAAATTCTTCTAACTGGATCATATTTTTCAAGTCTGCGTTGAAAACTTCATTTTACATAATTACTGTGTTTTCTTGACTTTATATCTATTTGTGGTGTAATTAATATAGTTTAAAGCCTTTTTCTTTATTACACAAACACTTTAATAAATGATGCTGAAATTATATTGCAGTGTATTAGACGGAATGAACTATTTGGTCACATCCAAACAGATCTTGTGTTTGGCCTTTGTATGCAGGACTCATCAAGTAGTGAAGACTCTGCAGAGGACTCAACTGGTGAAGTCAAGAAGAAGAAGCACAAAGAGTAGGAAATTAGACATTAAATATTTTAAAATAATATTGTTATTGTGTGATACAGTTTTTATTTTTAGCACTTGTGCTTGCAATTGCAACATTTAAAAATATAATGGAATAGAAATCATGCTTTTTCAGCAAGTTTGAATATTAAGAAAAATATATGCACAGCTTTCCTGGAGTTTTAAGGAATACATCTAAGGATAGATATAACTAGACTAGATGCATTGAAATTAATAATGCTGTTAGTCCAACTAACTTAAGGTCCTCTGAGTAGAACTAGTAGTAGGTCTACTCTGAGTAGAACTAACATGGCATTTAGCTTCCTAGAATTCTGTTAGTTTTGGCAGGTAGCTAAAATTCATATTTCAGATGAGCTCACTGTTCGGGGAGTTGTAAGGTCATGCCTCTGATATTGTACTACATGGTATGCACTTATAACATTTCAGAAATACATCAAGAGGTGCATTTATCTTCTCCAAAGCTTGCATTTGAGAACAAAGGAAGTGGATTGTCTCTATAATCACACTGCATTTTTGAATGCTTAAGAGTGCAGTATGATTAAGAGACAATCTGTTTTGTTATGCTCCAGACATTGGGGAGGAGACAAGCCTGCCCTTGCACTGTACTTTATTTTGGAGGTTTCCTTAGCCTTGATCATTCTCCTTTGGATTATCTCAGAATTATGCTCTGCTTTTAAAGTTCTGATTGTGCCTCCAGGAAATGCCACTATTTTGGGCATAACCTTATGGCTCCTGTTCAAAGTTCAAAGGTTCATGAGAGGTGGGAAGACAAGTTCACCTCAAGGGTAACAAATATATCTGTGGGACCTCTGATGTGTAAATCTGATCAATGATGACACATGCCTCAGTGGAAATGATTGGTGTTCAAGGTCCTAACATCAGTAATTTAGTCAACATTAGCTGTTAATTATTTTCAGATTATGCCAGGTAATGCTTCTAGTGCTTGAAAAGCTCTAGAAACAGTTCAGAATCTTGTTGGTGTCATGCAAGTGTAAGATCCTCTGTAGCCACAGAAACAGTGTCTCGCATGGGGAACTATAATGGATGTGCAGTCATGAGTGATGCATATACACCTGCCCTTGATGAAATTGGCAGTATATTCCTTGCATCACACACTCAGTTGCACAATATTGCCATTCATCAGAAGGGTTATGTAGCACAGTCAATGCACATGTTGTGCTATGGAACTTCAATGTAGGATCTCAGCTATAGACTAAGCTAAAATATTTTTCATAGCTGGCTCATTTCAATTACCAGTTAGCTATATTCCCTAAGCAAAGTGGGATATTTTAGAAAATGTTGCATCCTTTTTTACTTTAACTTTTTTTTGCTAATCAGACCGTTGTTTTGAACTTTTGTTTCTAAAATGTGTTAGGAAATTGATATTCACATATTTTAAAACATGATACTGAAATGTCCCAACTGTGCCTATTAGTGAGATCATTTTTATTTCATTTACTTAAATCCATACATACAAGTATTTCTTACATTTTGATTTTATGTAGTGAAGACTGGCAAATGTCTGGATCAGGATCTGTCTCTGGAACCGCTTCAGATTCAGATTTGGAACAAAGCAGAGATAAAAGCAGTTGTGAGGAGAGTGAATCTGATTATGAGCCAAAAAATAAAGTTAAAAGCAGGAAGCCTCCAAGAAGGTATGTGACAATTGAAAATGTAAAATATATTGGATTTTCATCCAAAATAACATGAATGCTAGGTGAATTTCTCTGTTTGGTCGAGGCTTCTTTAGGATGTGAAATACTTGGCTGAGTAAGGATTTTCCGTTTTTATCTTAGAAACACTCTTTTTTCTGGCTGCATTGGTAATGGGAGATGGTGCATTTAAACTAGTTCAGCTCAAAATGTCTGCTTGCTGACTAAACAGAATAAGATGGAAAATTGCTGAACTTTGTTGATCTGGGTTTCTTTCTTATTTGTGGCTTTTGTGTACTAAACATGACTAGAGCTAGCTTTATAGTTGTTTCTGTGCACTCGAGAAGTATAGTATAAAAAGCAGAATAGCAACAGAAAAATAAGGGTACAAGAAGGGCAAATAAGGTTTCAAGGCATGTTACCATAGATAGATCCAGCATCTTATTTTTTCCATGCCTGTGACATGGCTGTATTTTCAAAACCACCTTTTCTTGTTTTAGTGACTGTAATGAACTAACTCTAATGTTACTCCTGTCTAGAGTTGATTCATTGAAGCCAATGAAATGTTAGTTGTTGACTAATGACCCTGTTCATTTCACTGAGGCTTCTATACATCAGATCAACATCAGATTTGCCTTATGCTCAGTTTCTTGGATGGTTAGTTTTATGGAATAGGAATCTTATATAGGTTTCTGGCTGGCATGGGAATATGTGGATAATAGCATTTGTGGGGAACCAAAATGTTAGGTAAAAGGGTTGCTCTTGGTAGTAGCAAGGAATATTGTCCCTCTGAGCAAAGAATGACCTGTAAGAGTTATGAGGCAGCTCTAAGGTCTTCTTCACAAGCTTTAGAAAAAGTCCATACACTAATACCAACCAGAGATTTCTAAGCATAATTCACCTCTTGTTTGTTCAAAAGTAATTTATTTCAAGTGTTTTGAATGTTTCCCCCTTTTTGTTATTTACTAATGTTTAAGAATAAAACAGAAAAGTGGGAAGAAAAGTACAGGGCAGAAAAAAAGACAACTCGAATCATCGTCGTCATCATCAGATGATGACGATTATGATAAAAGAGGATCTCGCCGTCAAGCAACTGTAAATGTGAGTTACAAAGAAGCAGAAGAAGCAAAGACGGATTCAGATGATCTGCTGGAAGTCTGTGGAGAGGATGTCCCACAACCTGAAGAAGATGAATTTGAAACAATTGAAAAATTTATGGATAGCCGGATTGGGCGAAAAGGAGGTGACTAATTTAGATTTGTAAAATCTCTAGTTGATGATTGTGTGAAATTTCTGGAAAAGATTACATTGTGCATTATGAAATAGCTGGTGCTTTTAATGATCTTATTTCTCAAATTCTTCCCTATTTTGAATATGAGCAAACAACATTTTGAAGAAATAAAAAATATGACACCTCAATGAAGAATTAATGACTGTCAAAACAGTTTCAATGACCAGTTTAAGGTTTTCACAAATTTCCTTCATGTAGTTAGAGTGGGTACTGATTACAATTGTTTGGAGAGTGTGTTTCAGAATGCAAAAGCGAGTCCAAAGCCCTTAATTCAGTTAGGTGATGTAGTTTATTTGGATATGTTGGTTTAATCCATTCTTCCTTGATTTACTGTATAGACTTGTGTATAAGCTGACATCATACATAAATTGGGGGCAGGTTCTGGTGCCAAAATTATGGTTTTTGCTTTGACTTGAGGATATGTCAACAGTAACGTTTGGAATATGTAACAGGAAATTCCCCCTCCTTTTAAAATGTTTAGAGGGAACATAATTAGGAATAGTTAAAGAGAAGGAGGGGATATTTTTATTTGAGGGAATTGGGAAGGAGGTAGATTCCATTGCCTCTCTTAAAATGTCTATATCTATACAAATGCAGATAGAGAAAATAATATAAATTATTATTTATATCCAATTAGGAACCCAGTGCAAAAGCAGTGCTGTAGGGCAGAGGCAAAGAACACTCTCATCCCATTTTTTCTTCTTTGTCCAAACCAAATATGCTGAATCTCCATAGAGAGATTGTGGTGGCCATTTAAAATAGGGGCGCACGATCTTTTACAGTAATGGAGGGCTGTTTTTCTTTCTCTGGTTTGGGCAAGGAAGGGATAATGGGGTGGAAGTGCTTCTCACCTCTGCCCCTTGCCACTGCCTTCATATTGGATCCATATTCCTGCAATTTTTGTCAGTTTTCTTCTGATATATGTGTATAATGCAGTTTGCATTAAATCTTTAATGACACTCGGAACTTTAGTACTATTTCATGGCTTGCTTATAGAACAATACAATTAGTATTGTAGCCATCTGATCTTGAGGTTATTTTGTTGTCTTCAGCAACTGGTGCTACAACAACTATCTATGCAGTTGAAGCTGATGGAGATCCCAATGCAGGATTTGATAAATCAAAAGAACCTGGTGATGTGCAGTATTTAATTAAATGGAAAGGTTGGTCCCACATCCATAACACCTGGGAAACTGAAGAGACTCTGAAACAGCAGAATGTTAGAGGAATGAAGAAGCTGGACAACTATAAGAAAAAGGATCAGGAAATCAAACGATGGTGAGTTTTGTATATAACTGTCTGTTACAAAATTATGCAACAAGCTTGAAAATTCTCAAGTATTTTGAAAGAACCTGTCTTACATTTATTTAAGAAAATAATTTCAGAGTTCATATAGAGCAGTGGTTCTCTGCCTGTGGGTCCTCAGGTGTTCTGGCCTTCAATTCCCAGAAATCCCAGGCAGTTTACCAGCTGTTAGGATTTCTGGAAGTTGAAGGCCAAAACATCTGGGGATCCGCAAGTTGAGAACCACTGGTATAGAGGATATATAGATGCTATAAAAATAGACATATAAAAGATAATTTAAAAGACGAGAGTGCAATTCATTTTTATGACTTGATTGAAAGTATCTAATTTTTTAGCACCCAAGGACCGGCCAAGGGGCAAATCGCCCCCTCACATCACAATGACAATCATACTCATCCCCCCCAATTGAACAAACGGGACAATGCGGAAACACCGGAAGCCAATATGCCCCCTACCTTCCCCCCTCGATCCCTCCCCCATACCACGTCCACACCCAAACATCCCTCCCCTCCCCACCTTCCTCAACTCCTCCCCCTCCTTCTCGCCCACCCCTGCCTCCCACCCCTGTTCACCCCTATCTCTCCACCAACCTCAACAGAGTCTTTCCTTCGTTTTTTCTCTCCTTCCTACTATCCTATACCCGAAATTGTTCCACCTCTTTTAATAAATTACTGGAGAAACTACTTTTTAATTTTGTTGATCAAAGAAAACAGTGACAGTATTAATCACATAGACTCAAAATTGTCTTCATATGGTAATGAGAGTACCATACTACTGAACTATATGGGATACTTTATATTGTTCCTTTTCCCTATATGATTGGAGTATTATCTGTAATATTATTAACTTATATCAATTTTTGAAAATTAAGATAATGGCATGGGTTTCCTGACTATTAAATTAAGCTCATCAGACCACATCACCCGGGGGAGGAATCAATTGGATAGCTGTACATTGATTGATATTTTATTTTAGGGGGCTTGTTCCTTCTCAGAGCACTTTAAGATTTGAAAAATTTCCTGGGAGCTAAGATCTGGATAGTGATTGGATGATTCACTTCCCCCTCCCCCAACTTCACTGGTGTTATGCAACACTGAGAAAAGTGCAGTTTGCCGAATTGTGTCGTTTATTTTTTTTACTTTTTTATGTCCCGCTTTATCAATCAAAAACATTACAACTTAGAATATACAAATGTACAATAATAAAACAGTATATCATTATATATTATAAATTATTATAAATTATCAGTAGTAATTATATTTAATATATTAATATTATAGTATATTGTTATTATATATTTATGTCCAGTAATTTCTACTTCAGTTGCTATTCCTTCTTTGTGGGCTAGGAGTCTGTACTTTAATATTTATTATTACTCCACTCTGATTCAGCTTCAAGATATGTGGCCTGTAGAAGCCCTTAGGCCTCCAAACACAAACTCGCAAAATGTTTCTAATGCGAGAACAACATTTTGGTTCAGCTCGAGGATGTGAACAAGATCCTTGGAGAAGCGAGGCCTACCACATGCATCCTAGACCCCTGCCCATCCTGGCTGATTAAAGAAGCCAGAGGGGGTTTGGCAAAGTGGGTTAAGGTGGTGGTTAATGCCTCCTTACAGGAGGGCAAAATTCCAGCCAGCTTAAAGCAAGCTGTTATAAAACCACTGTTGAAAAAACCATCACTGGACCCAACTCAATTATTTATTTATTTATTTATTTATTAGTTCGACTTAATATACCGCTCTCTCTGGAGCCCAGAGCGGTTTACAGAGTTAATAACAGATAAAACACATGAAATGCAATAAAACCAATTTAAAATTAGTGAACTATCGGCCAGCTTCCAATCTCTCCTATTTGGGCAAAGTCATGGAACGTGTGGTGGCTTCGCAACTCCAGGGGTTCTTGGTAGACACGAATTATCTTGATCCGGCACAGTCTGGCTTTAGGCCGGGACATGGTACTAAAACAGCCTTGGCCGCCTTGGTAGATGATCTACGCCGGGAACTCGACAGGGGGAGTGTGTCCCTGTTGGTTCTGCTGGACTTCTCAGCGGCTTTCGATACCGTTGACCACAGTATCCTTCTGGGTCGCCTTGCAGAAATGGGGCTTGGGGGTACTGCTCTGCAGTAGCTCCAATCCTTCCTGGAGGGTCGTACCCAGAAGGTGTTACTGGGTGACACCTGTTCGGCTCCGCAACCTTTATCTTGTGGAGTCCCTCGGGGTTCAGTACTGTCCCCAATGTAATTTATCATCTACATGAAACCACTGGGAGAGATCATTCGGAGTTTCGGAGTAAGGTGTTATCTGTACGCAGATGACGTCCAGATCTGTCACTCCTTTCCAGCTGTCACTAAGGAGGCTATCCAGACTTTAAACCGGTGCTTGGCTGCTGTGTCGGACTGGATGAGGGCTAGCAAATTGAAACTTAGTCCAGTTAAGACAGAGGTCCTCCTGGTCAGTCGAAAGGCCGAACAGGGCATAGGGTTACAGCCTGTGTTGGATGGGGTTACACTCCCCCTGAAGACACAGGTTCGCAGCTTGGGAGTGATTCTGGATTCATTGCTGAGCTCGAACCCCAGGTTTCGGCGGTGGCCAGGGGAGCTTTTGCACAGTTAAGACTCGTGCGGCAGCTGCGCCCGTACCTTGGGAAGTCATCTGGCTACGGTCATCCATGCTCTGGTCACATCCCAAATAGATTACTGCAACGCACTCTACGTGGGGCTGCCTTTGAAGACAGTTCGGAAATTGCAACTAGTCCAACGGGCCGCAGCCAGATTACTAATTGGAGCTACATACAGGGAGCATACCACCCCCCTTGTTGTGTCAGCTCCACTGGCTGCCTGTCCAATTACGAGCTCAATTCAAAATGCTGGTTTTGACCTTTAAAGCTCTATACGGTTCTGGCCCAGCTTACTTGTCCGAACACATCAGCCTCTACGTCCCACCTCGTAATTTAAGATCATTTGGGGAAACTCTGCTCTCGCTCCCGCCGACTTCTCAAACGCGGTGACATACAATCAACCCCATCCCTCCTGGCATTCAGGAAAAAAGTGAAGTCTTGGCTATGGGGACCAGGCGTTTGCACATTAGCACAATATAGCACTTTGAATTGATTGTAATGGCAAGTTGATGGATATAGCTCAATGCTCCTATTATGGACGGAACACTGTTTTTAACTTAAGTGAATGTATATGATGTATTAATGTTAATTGTATTTTAATGCTCAATGTTTTTGGTTTTATATTGTATTTATACTGTGTTTCGGCATCGAATTATTGTCTTTGTTATGCCGCTCTGAGTCCTCCTTCGGGGGTTGAGAAGAGCGGGGTAGAAATGTTGAAATAAATAAATAAAATAAATTTTGCTATATCTTGTACAGTGATTTTATTATAGTGTATGTAAACTTCTTTCAGGTTGAAAAATGCTTCTCCAGAAGATGTGGAATATTACAACTGCCAGCAAGAACTCACAGATGACTTACATAAACAGTATCAAATAGTAGAGCGAATAATTGGTAAGTAACTGAATGTGAAAGTGATGATGATAACAAGACAGTGTAGTGCATCATTAGGTAGCATCTATTGCTGAATTTCTGCTGCTAAAATACCAGAATAAAGTGGAAACAGGAGACGGGCTAGCTGTCCTTACCATTGCAGCTCCTTGTATTTTTCCAAAACAAGTCCAGAAATGCTGAGAAACCCAGAACAGGGGAAGTAAGTGGAAGGAAGTTCTCTTATGCTTTGTGTTTAACAGACTTGTATAATTGGAAATAATTTGTATTTTGTATTACTTTTACAAAGAATAATTTATTTTTGAGTCATCATAGATTTTAAAGGGTTATTCCTGAGTTGTTAAGCACACAACATTTTGTTTAAGCCTAACCAGAACAATAAAACAATATGTTAACTTCATTTTTTAAAATGCTTTCCATAGCTCATTCTAATCAGAAATCAGCAGCAGGCTATCCAGATTATTACTGCAAATGGCAGGGTCTTCCTTATTCAGAGTGCAGCTGGGAAGATGGTGCTCTCATTGCAAAAAAGTTTCAGTCACGCATTGATGAATATTTTAGTAGAAACCAGTCCAAGACTACTCCTTTTAAGGAATGCAAGGTAAACCTATATTCTTTCAATATATTTTTCACAGTCAGTAGTTTGGGTTGTACTATTTTCTTCTAACAGAAATACATTGAATTGCTAGCAACATAATTCAAAACAAAAAGAAACAGGCCTCAACTTGTGGCCAGAAAATTATTAGATCAAACCTACTCTACTCCCTGGAGTCTTACGTTACATGATTTTGTATGTAGGATCTTTCAAACATGATCTTGCTGCTTTTATTATCTATTTTTTGTATAAGTTACTTTATGAATAGCAAGAAATGTAACATTTCAATTTTGTGTATGCAATTTAAATGAGAGTTACCAATATTGAGATTTTTAAAAAACTTTTTGCCAGGTTCTAAAGCAGAGGCCCAGATTTGTGGCTCTAAAAAAACAACCATCTTACATTGGAGGACAAGAAAGTTTGGAGTTAAGAGATTATCAATTAAATGGATTAAACTGGTTGGCTCACTCTTGGTGCAAGTAAGCTCATAAATAAAATATTACAGTTCAACAATTTTTTAAAAAATCATATGCTCCTTATTTTATTAAAGTATGTTCAAATATGACAGCCGTATCCATTCAGGGATACCATGCAGTTTGTTTCAGGATGAATACAGTGATTTAGAAAACAACTTTCTTATACTTGAAATAATTCAGAAATTGTCCACTCTAGAAATGTAACTAATGAATATCCATCTTTCTTGGTGTAGTATTTCCATATTTTTATAATTTTAATAATATTTATAATACATTTTTATATTTTTATAATATAAATAGTTCTAGAATGCATCGTTTCAGAGGGTAATTTATGTTTCTGTCTTGTGTGTTTTTGTGTCTAAATGTAATGTGTACATTGTAATCTGCCCTGAGTCCCCTGCGGGGTGAGAAGGGCGGAATAGAAATAAAGTAAATAAATAAATAAAATTTTGCTGTTGATGATCACCTACATTGTAAACACATTACAATCTGAGTACATTTCTTGTAACCAACACTGACTTGTTAACCAATGTTTGTATACAAACTGTTCATGATTATAATATTTAAACACATTGTCTCATTTTTCAGGGGCAATAGTTGCATTCTTGCAGATGAAATGGGATTGGGTAAAACAATACAAACTATCTCCTTTCTAAATTACTTGTTCCATGAACATCAGTTGTATGGGCCTTTCTTACTGGTAGTGCCACTTTCCACTTTGACATCTTGGCAAAGAGAAATCCAGACATGGGCTCCTCAGATGAATGCTGTAGTTTATTTGGGAGATATTACTAGCAGAAATGTGGTAAGTGAATCTGCATTTTAAGGGAATAAAGGGCTAAATAAAAGTGTTTGATACTTGAAGTGCTTACACAGTGATTTAGTGCAGTTCATATTATTGTAGGGTGTGTTTTTGTTACGTTTATTTTTATTACAACTTTAAAACCACATTTGTTTTAGTGATAATACATTATTCCTTACGTTTGGTTCAGTAAGGGAAGAATATTCACCTGAACATGTACCTAAGCACTCACAATGCTAGAAAAACTAGACATGGCAGACTGGGTACTTTATGTATACTGTATTATCTGGTTTAGGAAATGAGTCTTCCAATTTTTGAGGTGTTTAAGTCTTTGAGTTTAAGAATTTAAGCTTGAACCATCATATTTATTATAAATCATGACTGTTAATTATCATAAGTAATAACATTACTTTCTGTGAACCATACCAATGATAATTGAAATCAACAGTGAAATAGGTCTTAGCAGTGTGCTGTATGGCATAGGGAACTCAGTGCTCCCAACACCCATAAAACCAAACCAGTATGGACAGTGTTAGGATTCTGAGAGTTTTTGTTCAACAACACAGAAGAATCAGTTTAACTCTTGTTTCCAGTCATCTTGGAGGGAATCAATCCCAAAAAGTTAATTCCTCTTAACAAACCACATGTCTTGTGCTTAGTTAAGAGCAATGAAGATTTGCAAGTAAATTGTGTACAAAGACTTATATCCAGTTGTATTTCCAACTAGAGTAGCTCCATTGAAACAGAAGTGATGAGTCAACAGGAATATAAATCCTATTGATTCAGTCTGTTTGCTATGCTTGGGACTAATTTTAAGATTTGACCTACATCTCCTCTTTGTGGAATCCTTTGCTTATGCTTTTGCTGAAATAGGCCTTCCTTCATATAAGATTTAGAATGATCAAGGGGAATGAATGATATTATATTTACTTTTATGCTGTATATATTGAATATACTCAAGGCCAGGCCAACATCTCTATCTTTTGAGGTAGTAATAGAGAAGCAACTGCTAGGCATTTGCAACTAAGCCATGCTTGGCAAGGAGTTTATCTCGTGTTGGCTATGCCATGTACACAAAGGCAGCTACTCCTTTCTAGTTGGGTATCATTTCTTCTAATCTCAACCACTTACACCCCATCATGTACATATAAACATTTGCTTGCACATAGCAAATGTTTATACGTACATCTCCAAGCAGAGTGTGAAATGGCAAAAGTTAACACTGGTATTATGAAGTTTAATAAAATGCATTAAAAAGATGTAACCTGATATCTATATATATTTCGTAGATAAGAACACATGAATGGATGCATCTACAGACCAAACGATTAAAATTTAACATTCTCTTGACAACTTATGAAATTTTGTTGAAGGATAAGGTAAGTAATTAGACCCATCATTCACTTCTAGATGTATCTGGATAAAATTCTTACCTTAGAGTGAGCTATAGAATAAATTTGATAGTATTAACAATTGTGTGTAAAGTGTTATAGTTAGGAATAGGCTTGAGTGAGAATGCTTATGTTCCCCATAACTAGGTTAACTTATGCCACTTTGGGTTTGGTGCATCAGGTTTCGCAAAAGAACAGCATTGGACCTTCTGTGTGTGTGTCTTACTTATTTTTATCCCTTTACTTTTAAATATAAGCCTTGGATTAGGGATTTGTCTGTCTTCAATGCTGCCTGCTGGTGCTGTTACATAGACTGGTGTCTAAACTTATGGAATTTGGATTGTCATATTCAAGCTGTTCCTGGATCATGAACTTGTCCCGACATTCCCAGAGGGTTAGATTAGGTAATCAAACCTCGTCAGTTCTCACACTCAACACGGATGCTACAGGGCTCTGTGCTGAGGCCTCTGCTTTGTACACGTACGATTTCACCCCTATCCACCATACCAATATCATTACCAAATTCACACATGATACAACGGTGATGGGGCTTATCTCTGAAAGGGATGAGTCTGCCTATCAGGATGAGGTGGATTGGCTGCTCCTGTGGTGCAAGGACAATAATCAGTAAGACCAAGGAGCTTATACGTTTGTATCCGACTTGTTGTGAGCCGCCCCGAGCCACCCAGGAGTGGCGGCCTAGAAGTCCGACTAATAAATAAATAAATAAATAAATAAATAAATAAATAGTGGACAACAGAAAGAACAGACCAGAAATCCAGCCCTTGGTCATAAATGGAGACCAAGTGGAGTGGGTGTCCAGTTTTAAGTTCCTGGGTGTCACAGTTAAGAAGAATCTGACCTGGGGTTAAGATCCATTGGTTAAGAGGGCCCAGCAGATACTGTACTACCTGAGACTTCTAAGGAACCAACAACTGAATGAAAAAATGCTGGTGTCTTTCAACCACTGTGCTATAGGGAGGGTCCTAATCTATTGCATCTGGTGGCAGATAGGAAGGCGCTCCAAAGAGTTACCACTACTACACAGAAATCATTGCCCTCTCCCCTCTTTGGAAGAACTTTATAGGTCCTGCAGCTTTCACCCAGCATATTCTTATATATAGATTGATTGATTGATTGATTGCCACTTGGCAGATGGTACAAGGTGACAAGGACAAGGACAAATAGCTGAGAGAAAGATTTTATCCTAGAGCTGTGGCTATGTTGAACTTCATGGTTTTGCATTGATGTGGCATTGGGAGCTATGTGGTGGTGGTTGGGGTGTGGAGGGATGTGTGTGTTTTGTGCTGGGAAAGACATTTAGTTTTGTTGTGCATAGTACAATGATAATAAAGCTATTCTAATCTAGTCTGAAATTGATTTTATGGAACTATTAACTTACTTAAACTACCATGTTAAATACTTCATCTTTGAAGCAAACCATTATGATTGGGTTTTTTTAAAATTGTTTTTTTTTCAGTCATTCCTTGGTGGATTGAACTGGGCCTTTATAGGAGTAGATGAAGCCCATCGACTAAAAAATGATGATTCCCTCCTGTATAAGACATTAATAGACTTTAAGTCCAATCATCGACTTCTTATCACTGGAACACCATTGCAAAACTCCCTGAAGGAACTCTGGTCTTTACTGCACTTCATTATGCCAGAAAAGTAAGCAGATGCCCTACATTAAATATATAAGTCATCTTATTTCAACAGCCCTCTTCAAAAATGTACAGTACTTTGATAGTGTGTTCATTGCTTTTTACTAGTATTTAAAAGCTATAGTATTTATGTGCTGCATATCGTGCTGACAGTGTATCAAGATTGTAATTTTTCAGAATGGTCGTATCAGCCAAGAACGAACCTGAGTGAAGAATGGAATATAATTGCATGCTTATTTGCTTAAAGGAGCATCATTAAAGAAATATTCTTTCTAATAGTTAATAGGAAGGAGGAGGATATCTATGCTCAGTGTCCCTTACTGTTGACTTAATATTCATGTACTTTGAAGATCTGGAACTGAACTATAGCACCACTAATGCTAGAAAGAATAACTGAGATACAGTCTGGCTTTAGGCCGGGACATGGTACTGAAACAGCCTTGGTCGCCTTGGTAGATGATCTACGCTGGGAGCTCGACAGGGGGAGTGTGTCCCTGTTGGTTCTGCTGGACCTCTCAGCGGCTTTCGATACCGTTGACCACGGTATCTTTCTGGGTCACCTTGCAGATATGGGGCTTGGGGGTACTGCTTTGCAGTGGCTCCAATCCTTCCTGGAAAGTCGTACCCAGAAGGTGTTACTGGGTGACACCTGTTCGGCTCCACAAACATTGTCTTGTGGAGTCCCTCAGGGTTCAATACTGTCCCCGATGTTATTTAACATCTACACGAAACCGTTGGGAGAGATCATTCGGAGTAAGGTGTTATCTGTACGCAGATGACGTCCACATCTGTCACTCCTTCCCACCTGTCACTAAGGAGGCTGTCCAGACTTTGAACCGGTGCTTGGCTGCTGTGTCGGACTGGATGAGGGCTAGCAAATTGAAACTTAATCCAGACATGACAGAGGTCCTCCTGGTCAGTCAAAAGGCCGAACAGGGCATAGGGTTACAGCCTGTGTTGGATGGGGTTATACTCCCCCTGAAGACGCAGGTTCGCAGCCTGGGAGTGATCCTAGATTCATCGCTGAGCCTGGAACCCCAGGTCTCGGCGGTGGCCAGGAGAGCTTTTGCACAGTTAAGACTCGTGCGCCAGTTGCGCCCGTACCTTGGGAAGTCTGTTCTGGCTATGGTCATCCACGCTCTGGTCACATCCCGGATAGATTGCTGCAACGCATTCTACGTAGGGGTGCCTTTGAAAACATTTCGGAAACTTCAACTAGTCCAACGGGCGGCAGCCAGACTACTAACCAGAGCTACATACAGGGAGCATACCACCCCCCTGTTGTGTCAACTCCACTGGCTGCCTGTCCACTTCCGAGCTCAATTCAAAGTGCTGGTTTTGACCTTTAAACCTCTATAACGGCTCTGGCTCAGCTTACTTGTCCGAACGCATCAGCCTCTACGTCCCACCTCGTAATTTAAGATCATCTGGGGAGGCCCTGCTCTCGCTCCCGCTAGCTTCCCAAACGCGATTGGTGGGGACAAGAGATATGGTCTTCTCGGTGGTGACTCCCCGTCTGTGGAACGCGCAGATCAACCCCATCCCTCCTGGCATTCAGGAAAAAAGTGAAATCCTGGCTGTGGGACCAGGTGTTTGCACGTTAGCACAATACACCTCTTTGGATTGGATTTGTAATGGCAAGTTGATGGATATGGCTCAATGCCTCGGTTTATGGACGGAACATTGTTTTAACTTAAGTGAATGTGTATGATGTGTTACTTTTAACTGTATTTAATGTATTTTAATGCTAAATGTTTTGTATTTATTGTGTTGGCATTGAATTGTTGCCTTTTGTTAGGCCGCTCTGAGTCCCCCCTCGGGGGTTGAGAAGTGTGGGGTAAAAATGTTGGAAATAAAATAAATAAATAAATATGACTAGTAGGCATTGTTAGCCTAAACCATGAATTTGCCTAATACCCTTTAAAAGTGGGATTTTGAGAATCATCACTACATGTTTATTTGGCAAATTTCATTCTTCAACTATACACTCTGCAAAGGGTTTTTCCCTAGGACAGCTCATTTTCACATTTTCACCATAAACCTAGATTCTAGTATTAGAAAAGAACAGGAAAACCTCTCTCTATTTACTTCTTTCCACATAATTTTGTGGACGTCTATTATACTGTCCATTTGTCATTAGGTTTGAAAATTATCTGTAAACGTCACTACGAATTATTAATTCATTAATATATCTGTTTTGACACAAGAGTTGAGATAGCAATGATGGGTCATTATAGAATTTGAAAAGTTACACAGAGGCCTTTGTAGATAGCTTCTGCAAAGATTCAGGTTCATTACTGTGAACACACAGTGAACCCATTCCCACATAAGAAAACAAAACAAAAATTATGTAATACAATTTTGTAATACAATTAAAGTAATCACTTAAAGAAACATTATTTTGCGGGACATCCTGCAGCCTTCTCAGTGGTGGCCTCTCGCCTGTGGAACACTCTCCCCAGTGACATCAGATTGGCCCCTTCGCTTTTGTCCTTTAGAAAGAAACTCAAAACCTGGTTATGGGACCAAATGTTCGATCTAGAAGGAGACCCAATTTGTGTGAATGACGATGGACTGACCCGGACAATAATTTCAAACCTACGTAATTTTAAACAATGTTTTAGTATTTTAATGCATTAATGAACTGTTTTAATTGCTGTTATTATTTATTACTAGCTTGGGGACCCGGCAGTGCCCAGGTTATTTGAGAAAGGCATTGTGTGCCAAGGTTGGTCCTTATTAGATGTTTATGTGGCTCACAGTGGTTTCTGGAAGTTAGTGAAGGTACTGCGAGTCCCATCGGTCATGGTTCATTCCCCTCAAAACAGTACCAGAATGTAGTGTTGGTCATGAGGGCTCTGTGTGCCATGTTTGGCTGAGATCCATCAGTATTGGGAGTAGGTGTGGTCTCATGAAATTGGAGAAGGTACTGGAAGTCCCATCATCTGTGGTCGGTGCTCCTCCGAACTGCAGCAGGATGTAGAGTGTCATCTGTGGTGTACCCTCCCTCAAACTGCAGGAGGATGTGGAGTGGGCCATGGGGGCTCTGTGTGCCAAGAGTGGTCTAGATCCCTCGTTATAAGGAGTTGTAGTGGTATAATGGAATTAGTGTAGATACAAGTCCCATCAGCTGTGGTGCACCCTCCCTCAAACTGGAGCAGGATGTAGAGTGGTGGCCAATCAGAGTCCCTTATGCAAACACTTCCTCAGTGGCAACCAATCATGTTGTTAGAATGTAGAGGCTGGGAGCCACCCCCCTCTGGCAGTTTAGAGTGTCGGAATTTTGGTGGTGCTGGCCAATTAGCGGCGTTATGCAAATACTCCCTCAGTGCAACCAATCATGTTGTTAGAATGTAGAAGCTGGGAGCCAACCCCCTCTAGCAGTTTAGAGTGTCGGAATGTTGGTGGTGCTGGCCAATCAGAGCCGTTATGCAAATACTCCCTCAGTGGCAACCAATCGGAAAGCTGCCACATATCCGCACACATACATACATACAAACATATATTAAAAAAACTGACTTTTATTATAGATTTAGATATAGATAGATATAGATTGTTGTTGGCATTGAATTAATGCCAGTTGTGACGCTGCCCTGAGTCCCCCTCCGGGGGTAAGAAGAACAGGATACTAATATGCGAAATAAATAAATTATTCATAATAGTTGTCAGGGGGACACACAATGCTTAGCTTACAGAATTAAACACATTTAACACATAAGAAACAAACTAGTTAAACATGAAGTTTAAAACAACAGAAAAACCCAATCAGTTATTTTGAAGTTCAGCTGTCTTTAGCAGGTGTCAAGCTTATCATTGGTTGACTTGCTACAATATTGATCTTCTGTAACACAATTTTTGTTCCTGGATTATAAATGTCATTTTCTAATTGGTTCTATCATAAAAACATGGGAAAGGTTTATTAAACTGCAAAAACTTTGTTTTTGCAGGACATCCTGCAGCATATTTTGTTTTTCAATAAATCTGTATCTGTATACCTTTATAAAACGGAATGTTTGTGTGTATGTGTGTATGCGGAGGGCGGAAGGACGGATATGTGGCAGCTATTTGCATAAAGTCCTTTGATTGGACAGCCTCGCCACTCCAAAATTCTAAGGCACCAGACAGAGGGCATTGCTAGCCACTGATTAGCCAGCATCCCAGAATCCAGGCCTCTACATTCAAACAACAGGATTTCTTTCCACTGAGGGGAAAAAAGCCAGCAACCCAGAATCCAGGCCTCTACATTCAAACAACAGGATTTCTTCCCACTGAGGGGGAAAAAGCCAGCATCCCAGAATCCAGGCCTCTACATTCAAACAACAGGATTTCTTCCCACTGAGGGGGCAAAAATGCACCATCAACTTCCCACTGAGGGGAAAAATGCACCATCCATTCCCCTCCCCACTTGGCTCTGTGAAAACAAAATGGATTCCTGTATTCTCCTCCCCTCAGCTTTTAGAAAACGGCTGCCTGCCATGCACCCTTTTAAAGTTACCAATAGCAGGCCATAACATTACAGGCCCCAAAATAGAGTTTAGGGCAGGATGGCCGACGAATGATGGGATTTGCATCCCAATTCACTTCCCAGAAAACATTGTAGCCCCTACAAATCCCCTTCTCCCAGATAGGCCCAAAAGAGGCATCCATCTTCCCTCTTCAACACAGTGTCAGAGAAAGGCAGCTTCTGACAGGATCTTTAGAACAGGCACTGTCACTCTACAAGGTAAGGCCCTACTTCACTCAAAAGACACAAGAGAAAACAATAAATACCTTTCTCTAATGCCTTTTAATGCTTATATAAATAATTCTGGCCCAAAGCCCCTCACCCAGCCTCATTGGACCTTACTGCTAATTCCATGCAGGCCTTTTCCATTTTTTTACTCCTTTCTGTTTTCTGTTTTCAGAGGCCAGGGCGGATATGTGGCAGCCACTTTCACAGGCCAGGGCGGATATGTGGCAGCCACTTTCACAGGCCACAGCGACCAGCGCAGGTGATGGACCTGCACCAAACTTGGTACACATAACCCCTCTATGACATGACCCACATATTATGGGATTTGTAGTACTTTCCAAGACTTTGGTTCCCACAGACCACTGAGGCCACCAAAAAGGACCAATACAGACCACACTCAGCACACACAGCCCCCATGACCCACTCTACGTCCTGGTGCAGTTCGGAGGAGGGTGGGCCATGGATGATGGGACTTGAAGTGCCTCTACTCACTTCCCAAGTCCGCTGCAACCCTCATCCAATCACTGATCGAGACCAAACTTGGCATACATAACCCCCATGACTGCCTTCACGTCCTGGTGAGGTTTGGGGGAGGACTGACAATGGATGATGGGATTTGTAGTACTTTTACACCCCTCTGTTCCCACAGACCACTGTGGCCCCCAACAAACACTGAGAAAGTCCACACTTGGCACACAGAGCCCCAGTGACCCACTCTACAGCCTACTGAAGTTTGGAGGGGGACAGAACATGGATGATGGGACTTGCAGTACCTTCCCTCACTTCCCAATCCTGCTACAAACCTAATCCAATGACTGATCAACACCAAATCTGGCACACAGAGCCCTCATGACCCACTCTACAGCCTGGTGCAGTTTACTGTGAGACGGACCACGGATGATGGGACTTGAAGTACCTTCACTCACTTCCGAAAAACAATGCATCCCTCATCCATTCACCAATACAGACCAAACTTAGCACACAGAGCCCCCATGACCCAATCTACATCTTACTACACTTTGGGGGGGACGGGACACACAGAGATGATGGGACTTGCACTACCTTCAGTAATTTCATGATACCACTGCAACTCCCAATAATGATGGATCAAGACTAAACTTGGCACACAGAGCCCCCATGACCCACTCTACATCCTGCTGCACTTCTCAAATGACCCGGGCAGGGCCGGGTCCCCAAGCTAGTATCTCATATAATCCAACAAATAAATATCTCATAAAATCTAACAAATCCAACATGGTTTTGTGGCAGCCACAAAAACAAAGTTTCTGGGGTGTAACAACTACTTTCAAAGTAAGAACTGCACAATTAAACAGAAAATAACACTTCCAAATCAGGAACAGAATTTTATTTTTCAAATTTTGTTACATATTGTAATTAGTGCCATTACAAGACTGAATTAATATGGTTTTTTCTTATATCTCGGTATTTCTTATATGTTCATTTTTATTATCCAGGATTTTATGCATTCAATCACTAATATATCCTATATTTGAAAATCTTACTAGCTTCAAATTCCATGTTTTATATTTAAGGTTTTCATCTTGGGAAGATTTTGAAGAGGAACATGGGAAAGGAAGGGAATATGGCTATGCAAGCCTTCACAAAGAACTTGAACCATTTCTTCTGAGGAGAGTTAAAAAAGATGTTGAAAAATCTCTACCTGCCAAGGTTGAACAAATTTTAAGAATGGAAATGAGTGCATTGCAAAAGCAATATTACAAGTAAGTAATTTAATTAAACTTTTCTGCAGCATCAGCTAAAATGTGTAGTTGACAGTTACTTGTCTGATAAACATTCTTTATTTTCCATGGTTGATAGTATTTTGTTATATCACAGGTGGATTTTAACTAGGAATTACAAAGCCCTAAGCAAAGGGTCAAAGGGCAGTACCTCAGGCTTTCTGAATATTATGATGGAGCTCAAGAAATGCTGTAATCATTGCTACCTCATTAAACCACCAGATGACAATGAATTCTATAACAAACAGGAGGCCTTACAGGTAAAATTTCACATATCACTATTAAACTGCTCATACAGTACCACATACTATGGGTTTTATTTCACTATATTTTATTTCCTGTTGCCGATGACTTGAGATACCCTTTCATGTAAATGTAGTACAACTGACAATTGCTTGTTTAAAAGTGTTCTATACCTTACTTCAGTAATGATTCCAAGCCTGTTTGCAACAACATGCAAAGGTACAAAGGTTGGATAAGGCTGTATATTAAAAAACAGTACATGAGGAGACCCAGCTGAATAAAGATGTCTTTGTCTGACACAACAATACAAGGTGTTGTTCCTTTACTAAGACAGTGGAGGTTTTTTTGGAGGTGGGCATGATTAGCAGTTCCTGTTCCTTTTAATCCCCTAAACCAGTGTTTCTCGACCTGGGGGTTGGGACCCTGATGGGGGTGTTCATGATGGGGTTGCAGAGGGGTTGTCAAAAGACCATTAGAAAACATTTTTTTTCTGATGGTCTTAGGAATCCCTTTGGCAGAGAAGGCTGAAGATCTCTCTGCTTGTCTTGCTCTTCTTTTTTGGAAACAGATGGCAAATTCTCCCACTAAAAGCCCTCTTCCGCTGTGATTGGCTGGCCTCTCATCCAAGGAGACGGCTGTTTCTGAGACTCCAAGCAGGGAGGGCAGAGCAGGTGTGCTTGGTGCATGGTAGCATGGTACACATGTGCGGGCGAGGGAGAGTGTGCGAAGCTGGAGGGAGGCTTGCACCAGCAAGTCCCCTTCAAGGCATGGGGGTTCTGTGTGGGAAGTTTGGCCAAATTCTATCAGTGGGGTTCAGAATGCTCTTTGATTGTAGGTGAACTGTAAATCCCAGCAATTATAACTTCCAAATGTCAAGGTCTGTTTTCCCCAAACTCTACCAGTGTTCACATTTGGGCACATTGAGTAATCTTGGCAAGTTTGTTCCAGATCTATCATTGTTTGAGTCCACAGTGCTCTCTGGATGTAGGTGAACTACAAGTCCGAAACTCAAGGTCAATACCACCAAACCCTCCCAATATTTTCTGTTGGTCATGAGAGTTCTGTGTACCAAGTTTGGTTCAATTCCATTGTTGGTGGAGTCCAGAATGCTCTTTGATTGTAGGTTAACTATAAATCCCAGCAACTACAACTCCCAAATGACAAAATCAATCCCCCTCCCAACCCCACCAGTATTCATATTTGGGCGTATTTGGTATTTGTGCCAAATTTGGTCCAGTGAATGAAAATTCATACTTCATAACAGTAGCAAAATTACAGTTACGAAGTAGCAACAAAAATAATTTTATGATTGGGAGTCACCACAACATGAGGAACTGTATTAAGAGGTCACGGTGTTAGGAAGGTTGAGAAACACTTCCCTAAACAGTCATACATTCTCTTTTAAAGTATCTGACAATAATCATAGGCAAATGTTTCAAAAAGTCACATGATCGCTTTTCCAAAAAGGGGGGGGGGGCATGCAGCAGAGGAACATCAGTTGAATGCTACTTTTAATAACGCTGACACCAAAAATATTGTGGGAGAGTGAATGCAGTTCTCTAGGTGACATCCTCCTCAGCTTATCTTTTGATAGCCTTGCTATGAGCCCTTGTAGCATAGTTTTAAACATCAGAATTATTTTCCCAGACATAGATGTCAGCATTCCTTCTGTGGACGGAAGTAAACACGGTTCATTTTCTCCTGTCTATTCCTGGCTATAAAATGCCTGATGCTTGAATGTTACCAAGCTAAAAGCATCATGCTTGATTGTATTCCACAATTAATAATAAATCCAGACTTTTGAGCCATCTATATCAGATTTCCTCCTGGAAATGAACAGTTAAATTATATGTTGTTTTACATATCTGGTGTAATACTAAATACAGATATTTGCTGAATTCAGATTATTGTTTTAAGGTCCCAATATCTTATTTTTCCTTTTTAAAGAATTTAATCCGAAGTAGTGGGAAGCTAATCCTTTTAGACAAACTGCTGATTCGCTTACGAGAACGTGGCAGCAGAGTGCTTATATTCTCTCAGATGGTGCGGATGCTGGACATCCTAGCTGAATATTTGAAATATCGCCAGTTTCCTTTTCAAGTAAGAACTTATTTGTAAACTATATCACTCTGCGCACATTTTAATGCATTAATTGATGTCTTCCAATTCACATCATTTTCATTTACTTGTTTTTCCTTCCCTATAGAGGCTAGATGGCTCAATAAAGGGAGAACTGCGGAAACAAGCACTGGATCATTTTAATGCGGAAGGTTCTGAGGTAGCCTTTTCTTTTGCTTGCAAAGGCTTTTCATTTATTTCTGTTCTCTCTTGTCTGTTTTCAGCTGGATTTAACAAAGCATCAAACAATGGATTAACTCTCTCTGTTTCCTAGGAAAGCAGTGATTACTTGGCTTTTTGTCTTTATGCCACTAAACTCCACTTGGTTCTTTTAAGTTGCCTAGAACGGAGCTCTGCTAGTCAATTGCTTTCTTTTATTTCTTAGTTGTATTTATTCATTTAACTTCTCCTGGTCTACATTGCTTTGACTAAAATAATGTACTTAAGATATTACCTTTATGGAAAGGGGGTGGAATATAGATAGTAGCTCAGATTCAGAGTTAAACCATACTTATAGTAACACAATTTAAAACAATGGAGCTTGTGTTAGTCATGATTTAATTCTCATTGTTTTAGGTAGAGCCAATCTGAAAACGACAGTAGATCTATATATTCACATTTTTCTTTAAGTACTTGGTCCATAATGACAACATTAATTGATATCTTAATTATGTGAATTTTGAAGAGTTTTTTTTTATTTAATGCATCCTTGTCTTTAAATTTTAGGATTTCTGCTTTTTACTGTCTACCAGAGCTGGAGGTCTGGGTATAAATTTGGCTTCTGCCGATACTGTAGTTATATTTGATTCTGACTGGAATCCTCAGAATGATCTGCAAGCTCAAGCTAGAGCTCATAGGATTGGACAAAAGAAGCAGGTATGTATGTTTAAATTACAATTGTAATCCAGTAGCTGGGTATCTCAGTGTAAGATCAAAATGCTTTAAAATAACACCATATTTGGGGGAGTCTTTGATTATTATTTCAACCTGATTTGTTACAACTGCACATTGATTATACAGCTACACACCTAATAATTATGTGCATGTGTTAGACTAAGAAAAGGGAATATTAGGCCTATGAGCCACACGTATCCCAAGGCTTTTAAAAAAACTTAGACTGGACTGCATGCCCTCTTGGGTGGGAATAATTTCAATATGTTTCACACCCTGGGAAAATGTTAGGACTTTTTGCAAAACTGGAAATGTCCCTCCATACATCCCAGATGGCACAGGGATTGGATATTTAAAATAAGAAAATCAAAAAAGCATTTTTGAGGAATTGAAAGTGCGGTGTATGCAACCTTTCAAGGCAAAATACAGGTTAGGGAAATGGGACAAACATCAGAACATTATCCACCCTGTGACAGAGAAATATAGAAAGAAAATACAACTAGTTGTCTATAGAAAGGCACTGGATACCCTAAAAGGTTGTTAAATTTAAATAGCTTGTTGTTTCTATCCCAATTTATATTTTTAATTCGCAATTTCCTGTTGTATAAATATTACTTCACAAATGATAAAGCTGGCTAAGAATTTTATAAATGAGTAGATTGGTTTGAGTTCTGTTCGACCATGGAAACCACTGTTTGACCATAAGCAAGTCATTTTCTGTAGTCACACCATTGCCATTTTCATTTTTCAAGTGCATTTATGTAGTATTTAGGAATGCCAGTGTAAGCTAAGTGGAAAGATCACTCCAGAATTCTCCATCTCATTTCTGCTGAACTTCCTAATGGTTTATCTGTCTGGGAGTGTGAATACTCACACTCTTGCTGAGGGTTGCAGCCCCTGGAATATGCCATTTTTATTTAAAATCATAGAAGGGACCATAAGATCTACCTAGTACAAATTCCTACCATACAGGAATACATAACCAATTCACCCCTTCAAGATGCCCATCCGACCTTTGTTTGAAGACTTTCAAGCATGGAGAATCCACGACTCTAAGGCGATCTTTTACATTGTTGAAACTGCTCTTATTGTAAAAGTTATTAGTTTAACAGTGAAATCCATTGCGGCTGAGGGGGGAAAGGAAAGGGCCTGAGGCTGTTAGGAATTGTGAGAGTTGAAGTCCAAAAGACCTGGAAGACTGAAGTTTGCCCATGCCCAGATTATATCATAAAGAAAAATAAAAATCTGACTGCTTTACAGTATAATACATTTGTGAATAAAACTGCACGTTAGCATACATTCACTTAGATAATCCTTCAAAATTACTTTTGTTTGTTTACACGTAGGTTAACATTTACCGTCTAGTCACTAAAGGATCAGTAGAAGAAGATATCTTGGAAAGAGCAAAAAAGAAGATGGTTCTAGATCACCTAGTCATTCAGAGAATGGACACTACAGGAAAAACAGTATTGCATACAGGTTCTGCGCCTTCTAGGTATGTTATTTGGGATGAACTATATTTAAAAGAGCCTAAATACTCCCAAGTTCACCAAATTCCATTTGATTTTTGAAAGCCATATATAGGGTCAGACCTGGTAAGTGGTTAGATGATGCATTGCCAAAGGATACTGCATGCTGTATCAGCTGAATATAAAATCGGTTTAATTAAGGAGATTTCAGAAAGTCGCCCCAGGGGTGAGAAAAGCAGTATATAAATACTGTAAAATAAATAAATAAATAAATTCTGTCTTGAATGGGAGAGTAATAATTTTTCTGTTCCTTGTCAAAATCAAAACTTTTCCTTTCATTTTCAGCTCTACTCCTTTTAATAAAGAAGAGTTGTCTGCTATTTTAAAATTTGGTGCTGAGGAACTTTTTAAGGAGCCAGAAGGTGAAGAACAAGAGCCACAGGTTAGCAGAGCTTAATTTCCCTTCATTTACTGGTCTTCTCGGAGCAATGTGTTCATTGTGTATTTTGATTTTATTTTTTCAGGAAATGGACATCGATGAAATTTTGAAGAGGGCTGAAACGCGTGAAAATGAAACTGGCCCATTAAGTGTGGGAGATGAATTGCTTTCCCAATTTAAGGTATCACATTTTCTCATTCTGCACCAACTATATTAAATATACCCATGAAACAATTTTATTTTTTAGATGTTTGTTCCCTTGTTGTACCTAACATTCTCTTTAAACATTTTTTTTTAAAAAAATATTTAAATGTCACATATGGAACATGTAATATACATTCTTGCAGTCTTTATAAAATATTTGAATTTCAAAAACTTAAAATTTAATGTGTTGTCGAAGGCTTTTATGGCTGGAATCACACAAAAAAAAAACCCTAAAATCGGGACAGTAAATAAAGAGCAACACTCTTAAGAATTTGACACTGAGTGCAATCCTATGAACACTCACTTGGAAATAGAATTAGATATTAAACTTTTCCATCTTTTTTAAACTATGTATATTGAGTGGCAAGGTCCTGAACTACAGAAAATACTTAAGCTATATAAGGAATCTCCTTGGTTGTGCCAGATGGAGGAGCAAGCAGAATTTTTAAAGAAATAGGTCAGTGAATCTATGAACATCTTGTCTTCAGCATTTCAACATCATTTTACAAGTATGGTAAATAAATAAAAGATAATAAGCCATACTTCATTTTTTTCTGTAGGTGGGAGTTAGAAAACAAGTTTTTCTCCTTGATTTTTTCTAGTTTTCCCCCCCAGAGCTTTCACATTTCTACTGTTGTTTCATATTATTTCCAGTATACAGTTGCTTCAGTTTAATAATCATGACGCCTAGTTGGAATTGAGGCTTCATCTGCTCTCAGACCTACTGATATGGTACTCCCATTTCTTTTGGATCATGATCCAGAGCGACTTAGGGAGACAAAAAATAGAAGGTTAAGAGATCACATCATTTCTGTGCTTACATATTTGAGAGGATAATGTACTGAAAGTGAAGCAAGTGTGTTTTCTGCTGCCTTAGAGACTATGACGTGGGGAAATGGATTCAAACTACAGGAATAGAGGTTCCACATGAAAAATTTGAAGCTGTTTGGCAGTGGAATATGCTGTCTTGGACTGTGGTGGAGTCTCCTTTGGGTTATTTTTGTTTTTTTAAAGTAGTATTGTGGGCCCACCATATCTACAGGCTCATAATCCAAGAATTCAACCTGCTTGAGTTCACTTCAACCACCCTGAGATTTATATTGTTGGGGCTCATGCTTGTTTGTTCACAAACAACTGTGTAGGACCACTGCCGCCATCACTAGTTACAAGGCAGCAAATAGCTGCCACAGGAATATAGTGAGCAGAAGTTGCTTGAAGGCAGAGATGGATGGCTAGCAGGTTTTCTAGCTCCACCTTTGCACTACATCATTTTTAATAAGAACTTCAGCATTTGTATTTTTGTTATCCTCCATTGATAATGAGAGCCCATTGTAGGTGCATTTCTAATGGAAGCAAAACCAATGTTTCAACAGGTGGCTAATTTCTCCAATATGGATGAAGATGATATTGATCTGGAGCCTGAACAGAACTCAAGAAACTGGGAAGAAATCATTCCGGAAGTGCACAGGCGAAGATTAGAAGAAGAGGAAAGGCAAAAGGAACTGGAAGAAATTTATTTACTTCCCCGAATGAGAAACTGTGCAAAACAGGTAGGTTTTGTCCTTGAAAGGTATTTTCTCCCCCATTTCTTTTTTGTTTACTAATGCTTAATATCATTTAGTATCAATCTACAGCTCTTAACTTTCATGCTGTTTTTTAAAAAATAGATCAGCTTTAATGGAAGTGAAGGGAGACGTTCTAGGAACAGAAGATATTCTGGATCAGACAGTGATTCCATATCAGATAGAAAAAGGCCCAAAAAACGTGGGAGGCCGCGAACTATTCCACGAGAAAACATTAAAGGGTTTAGTGACGCAGAGATTCGGAGGTAAGGGACAGGAAGAAGGTTCTGTTGGAGATATGCCATATAACTGCTATCTGTTTACTTAAATGCACCTATATTACTATTATTATTATTGCTATCTATTTATACCCCAATTTATCTTTCCCGAAGGAGACTCAAAGTGGCTTACAATTAAAAGTATGAACACATAATTTAAAGTTACAAATATGTAAATGCTAAAAGAGAATTAAACAACAGTATTCAAATTCACAGTATTCAAATTATTTAAACAGTATATGAAGTGTAATTAGTAATATATGTTTTTAATTTATATACATTTTAAAATAATTTTTCCCTCAGTAAAAATGATAATGTGGGAACTGCTGATTGATGTAGATATGCTTGTGGACAATTTAAAGTTGAATGGAAAGAGAACAGTTGTACTACATTATGTGCATGTTTTTTAAACCCTTATAATACAGATGAAAACAAATTTAACATTCGATTTTTATTGTAATAATTTTAATTTTTTAAAGATCCTCTCCATTGTAAACATCCTCAATATGTTTCTGAGCCCAATTCAAAGCGCTGGTTTTGACCTTTAAAGCTCTAAATGGTTTAGGCCCAACTTATCTATCTGACTGCATTGGTTTGATTTGTAGTGTATTATGCTGTGAGCTTCCTAGTGTCCCAGCTGTTTCTCTATTACCTTATTTTGACAACAAAAATCACTTCCTGAAATAACTCTGAATTGGAAACTGGCACTTTATCTTAGGATATCTGTTTTAAGTGGGTTTTTAAAAATACTTTTCTGTGTAAATAAAAATCTTACTTTTAGTTCATTTACACACCACTTCCAGTCACAAACATGCAGCTTCAATTATCTCTGTTCACTGAAGTAAATTAATACATTCAATTGTATTTATCAAATTTGTTTTGTATGCACTGTGTATGTTTTACTATTTTATATCAAATTGTTTTCATTAGGTTTATCAAGAGTTACAAGAAATTTGGGGGCCCTCTTGAAAGGTGAGTCACTGTCTGGCCACATTTTCTTCACCAATATTAGACTAGGAAAAAGAGTGATTCCTAGCAGCCATGTGAGTTGGCCATATTGCCAATGACAGGAAATCAAGGGGTTTGCAGCAAATCTTGTTAGCCAAAACATCAGGCAAGGTTAGGAGAAAGTATGTATGTTTGGCAATGCTGTGCGTGCACTTCTCCCTGTGTATGTGGTATTGGAAAGGGAATTTTTTACTAAAACTTACTATTGAGAATAAGGTAATATTAGAAGAGTTATATAAATATCTAATGCTAGTGCACTTTTTGCTATGAAGAAATTTTGTGTATTGAAAGTAGAGTTTTACTCATGTTTGTGTCCCCTTACAGGTTAGATGCTATAGCTAGAGACGCTGAACTAGTGGATAAATCTGAAATAGACCTCAGACGCCTTGGAGAACTGGTACATAGTGGATGCATCAAAGCTCTGAAAGACACCTCATCTGTTCCAGAAAGAGCAGGTATGAGTTCTTTGACTAAAATGGGAAGAATTACAACATATATCAAGTGCTGAATGATGAAGTTCCCTAGTACCTTTTCTGCCTACATTTGTAGTTCTAGCCTTGGTTGAGCATGTTACTGAGTCAACAGATATGTGCTATAAACAGGCTGTAACTGCAAAGGCTCATAACAGTTCCCATTATTATTTTAATACTGTTTCTAGCAGTAACTTTCAGCCACACGTCGTTGCCCAGTTCATACGTTACATTTGTCTTTCTTAGTGGGAACAACCTGAACTTCTCGTGAACACATAAAATTGATAATTAGACCTATAAAATTGAATAAACTGAGTAGTTTCCTCCCACCCCACTGTACTTGATGGTTCATTCTAACTATTGAATATAAGGCATGCTTTTTATCTGTAATAATATTGTTTCATGATAACAGAACATAAGCAAATAACATATCATACAAACAGCTTAAAATTATAGATAGCATTGGGTCAGGTAATATTGTGATAAGATTTAGATTCATTACGTATGTTCTATCTGTGAGGTCATATTATCACTTTATCTGAAGATTTAGATGTTTAGAACATAGAACAGTTATGTATAAAACTAATGTAATACTTGCCTGGTTTGTATTCTTATTTTAAGGGGGAAGGCTTGGAAAAGTTAAAGGCCCAACATTCAGAATATCAGGAGTGCAAGTAAATGCCAAACTAGTCATAGCCCATGAAGAAGAGCTAGCACCGCTGCATAAATCCATTCCTTCAGATCCAGAGGAAAGGAAGAGGTTTGTTGGTTGTTCTTTAAACATATATTTATACTGGGGCATTCCTAACAATCTGTGTTTAGAGCAGAACACAGCAATGAACGAAGCAGGGCTAATACACCCCAATATGTAACCCTGGGGCTCAACATTACTCTTAGTGCAACTGAAAGTGATACAACATCTTGTTTCAGCTTTTGGCAGAAAAACAGCTCTTGGTGGAGGCAAGGAATCCTAACTTCCCACATTTTTTGTGGCAGTTCAAATTATTAAGAGGCCTATTTTGTCCAGAAATCAAACTAAATGAAATTATTTGGAGGAGGAGAGGGATTTGTGGGCTTTTGGGGTCTCCTGGAACATTAGTTGCTGTAACATACGACCAAGGGTCATGTTTTCCCATCCAGTCTAGAAAATTCACAATTGCATAACACCACACTCTGCTCTTGCCATATTTTTCCTGAACTGGTATCTGATCCTTTAATAAGCCAGACAGCTTTAGTGAAAACTCTTTAAGAGTAGAGTCGGTATAGTATAGTCACTGAGGTGCCTGAGGACCCCTGGGTAGCTCAGGCACCCCTATTCATCCATGAGGCTCACTGAGCTTAACCCAGTTATACCCAGCCTAACCTACTTCACATATTTGTCCTAAACATAAAGTGAGGGAAGAACAAGGCATTCTCTTTGGTGGAACAATAATAAGGAGGAGGATAATTGCTACTATTATTTCATCACATTTTGAAGGGATCTACATCTTTGGTTAATTTAGTTTTGAAATCCTATGAAGAGCTGCTAAAGTTGTTGATTTTTTTGTGTGTGTAGATACACTGTTCCTGGTCACACTAAGGCTGCTCATTTTGATATGGACTGGGGCAAGGAAGATGATTCCAATCTTCTAATTGGCATCTATGAATATGGATATGGAAGCTGGGAAATGATTAAAATGGACCCAGACCTCAATTTAACACACAAGGTAAGCCTGTTTTCCATCTTTTGAATATATCGTAGCTCCTGAGATCAAAACAATGCTGCTTGAATGACAATTGGAAGAGCCAGGCATCTTTGAGACTACTCAAGAGAGAAACTGACACGTGCCATATTTTCTTAATTCATTTCATTTGTTCAAGCTACACTACATTTAGTCATTTGTCAACTATACTTCTAGTTGCCTGTACAATACTGTAGGAGGACATTGGTCCTTTAAGTCCTTTTCCCTTTTACTGAACCATTATTCACCAAAATGAGTGTCTGTCTGGGATTGTTTTGAGTCATATATTTGTATATTTTAATACATCAGTAAATTCTTTTGTGAGTGTGTTAAGTGAGTCTGTGCTTATAGCAGCACCTGAAGGAGACACAATGCATGCATATCAGGAACTGTATCAGCATATCAGGCTTTGCTTTCATGGTACAGTTGTCCCACAAGAACTGATCATCTTGACCCATCTAGTTATGTGTTATGCATATGCATCTGTGTGCACACAGATTGATCATGCATAAGTACATGCTTTTGCGTGTATTTGTAAATAAATGTTAATATTAGCTGTGTAAATAATACTACTTGGCAGTTTGTTCCATTCAGAATTATTTAGTGAAATTTATATTAAGAGACACAGAAGATGGAATTTACAGAAGTGTTAAAGACCTAGACCATAAGTCCTTAAAATGTTTATGTGAGCTGAAAACATTTCTCCAATTTAACAAATGCTTTGTTTTCATCCAGATATTGATGTTATTTGTGTAATTTAGATAAACTACTTCTAATTACCCTTTCAGATTTTACCGGATGATCCAGATAAGAAACCCCAAGCTAAACAGTTGCAGACCCGTGCAGACTACCTCATAAAATTACTCAATAAGGATCTTGCAAGAAAGGAGGCCCAAAGGCTTTCTGGGGCAGTAAGTTGTTTTGTTTTCACCAGGATCGTACATTTGATTGTATAGACCTAATAATTTTGTACATGACTTTTTCAAATCTTTAAATTAAATTTGTATTTAACTAGTTCTGTTTCTTTTTCTTACAATGTATGTAATTTAGAAGAATGCAGCTATTGGAATTTGTGTTATAAGTAGTAGTTATAGCAGTAGTAGTAGCCCACTTCTAAAATCTTTCTACTATGCAGGGAGGTTCAAAGAGACGGAAAATGAGATCCAAGAAGAGCAAGGCCTTAAAAGCAGCAAAAATAAAAGAGGAGATAAAAAGTGATACATCACCAGCTGCATCAGATAAGTCTGAAGAAGAGGATGAAAATGACAGCAAGGTGAATATTGATGTTTACCTTTATAAAATCATTCTTAGGCATGGTTTCTGATTCTTACATAATAGGCTCTTTGTCTTGGAAGGACTGTTCAGATACGAACCATTTGGAAGTTTTGTCACTTTCCTAAAGGATTATTATTATTAATAATAATATGTATATGAGCCTGGGTAAGATGTCATGTGATGATTTCTGGTGTGTTGTTCTTTTATGCAGTATGAGAAATATAGTGCATGATCTGAAACAACCACATGCAATGTTGGCAAAATGTAGTGGATTGGGCAAATCATACTGTTCTCCATCTGATTCTGTCATATTAGATTGTACTCCTTGTTAGAAATTACTTTTGGCCAGAAATTGGTTTTGATATCACCATCCTGAGTCCCTTTAAGGAGAAAGGACAGTATATAAATAAAGTTGTTGTTGTTGTATTGGCATAGCTTTTGTTTATCACATAAATCTCATATGTATTTCCATCTTCAGTAAAAATGAAAAAAATCTAGACCACCATTCAGTCCTAACCAAGTTTGCCAGATCGTTTTACAGTACAATAAAATTAAGCATTGTTCTTTTTAAAAAAAAAACGAGAGATTAAAGATCCAGAGAAGATGGAGGCTTAAACTTTGGTATTGTAATTAAGCACAGTTAAAGTCCAGGTGGAATCTAGTTAATGACTGGCATTCTGTTTGTGACTTATGATGCCATAAGTTTGACTTGGATAATTGCAACGTGATCAAAATGCCCTCCTTTTTCATGAGCAATGCAGCCTCCACCCCACTAACATTACCACTTCTCACATTCGTGCCAAACAGTCATCAAAAAATCTGCGTGAGATCAACCATATGACCATGTCTATGGGAAGGGTGGGAAGGCTGTCTTTGAGGCATTTATTCATTCATTTATTTCCAACATTTCTATCCCTTCCTTTTCAACCCCCGAAGAGGAACTCAGGGCTGCTTACATTGAGCCCCATTTAGAGCCTATTTCAACAATAAAATCACAACACAGACATATCATAATAAAACATCATAATTAAAACCATATAAAGTCATCATTAAAGCAATGCATTTAGTCATTTAGGACCTTATAGAATCACCACCTTTAGAGCCAGAATGGTGTAGCAATTTGAACATAGAACTAGGACTCTAGGAGACCATAATTCAAATCATTGCTCAGCCATAGAAACCTAAAATATGATCTTGGGTAAGTGACACACTCAACCTCAGAGAAAGACTGCTGCAAACCCCTTCTGCACAAATAGTGCCAGGAAGAAGCTGTGGCAGGTTCATCTTGGCATCTTCATAAATTATCGTCTACTTGAAAGCATGTAACAACACAAGCAGCACCATAAGTTGGGCTGAGAACAGAATTAGAAACCAATGCAATTAATATAAGAGCAGGATTATTTGGTTTGAAAAATGTTCGGATAGAAACATCTCAACTGCTGCATTTGTACTAGCTGCTGGGAGAGTAGCTTTGCATATAGAATTTATGTTCAGCTTAATATAAAAGTTTTAGCACTCTTGATGTTACTTATTTTATCAATAGTAGAAAATGCATGAGAACTGAATTAAATATGCAAGGAAACAATTCAGTCTCCTTAACTTCCACACAACCTCCATCTCTGCTCCTTTGAAATGTTTAGGTGGATAAGAAATAATTGTTTCAAGCAGTAAATAAATAGAAAAATATAGAGTAAAGCTTCAGAGTTTAAAATTACATTATAATTTCCTGTAGTGTTTGCTGGTCATGGATTGGTTGATCTCAATTGGTTGGTTGGATTTTCCTATTGTATGCATGCTTCTCTGTTCCAGGATGAAGTAGTTTCTGTGAAACATTCAAATAAAAAGATAAAAGCAGAAAAGGAAAATGAAGAAAACCTTGATGCAGATCTTGGCATGAAAAAGGAGGTTGAGGAGAAAAGAGAGATTAAGGAAAGCAAGAGGGAGCATAAAAGAGAGAAGAAAGAAAAAGAGGACAAGAAAGAATTGCGGGAAAAAGACATGAAAGAGAAGAGGGAAAACAAAACAAAAGAATATATACAGCGAGAAAAGGAATTGAAAGAAGAAAAGGTAATTAAGTAGAAGCCATATAGGACAATTTTTCCTTCTATCTTTTAAGCAGGCACTTGATTTACCATATATACTCAAGTATAAGCTTAGTTTTTCAGCCCTTTTTTAGGCTGAAAAGCCCCTGTCATATCTGACTCAGGGTTATTTATTATTTTACTTTGTTGTTATTATTGTTATTACATTTATTATTTTACTCTATAATTATTAGAAGGATATGTAAGCACATTTACATTGAACAAGGTTAGAATAATGGTTTAATCAGAGTTAAGTTTGACAGCCTTATCTTAAATTAGTTTTATGTAAATATTCAAAAACATTTAACCTACTGATGCCTCAATTAATGTAATTTTATTAGTATCTACTTTTATTTTTGAACTTTCCCAGTAGCTTCTGCATTTCCCACCCTCGGCTTATATTCAAGTCAATATGTTTTCCCAGTTTTTTGTGGTAAAATTAGGTGCATTTTATATTCGGGTCGGCGTCTAGTAGATACTAGTATATACGGTAGTTTGTCTGCTGTAGTCTGCAGATGGCTGAAAGCTGTAAGCTATCAAAGGAGCATAAACATTTTTTTGTCTCCTGTATTTTGCACTTTCATTTTGTAATTGGCATATACTGGTTGTAAGATGTTGCCCTGCCCAATGTAGTTTGCTCTCTGTAATACAACACTTCAAAAACCTTTTTTTTAAATGTATAGACCAATGACTCCAAACCTGACAGCAAAGAGAAAAGCAAGAAAGTCCCTTCAGCTGACACACCTGTTCATATAACTGCAAGTAGTGAGCCAGTTCCTATCTCTGAAGAATCTGAAGAGTTGGATCAGAAGACATTCAGTATAGTAAGACATTTTGAAGACTTATGATTGATGGTTGATATTCAGTCATAGTGAAGATCAATTTGGACTGTTTGCACATCGTTCCACTGTCTTTTCAAAGCTTCTCTGTGGCAAAACTTGCCAGGGGTGTATGGCAGTTTTGCATATTGTATTTCATATAGGGAGATGTCAGTCTTTTCTCAGAAATGCAAGCTATAGTTTAAGTATAATGTACCTGAAATGCTTCTGAGAAGAAGTGTTTTGGATTTCTGATTTATTTTGATTTTGGAATATTTGCATAATGATAACGAGATACATATCTTAGAGATGGAACCCAAGTCTAAACATGAAAATCATTTATGTTTCATATGCATTTTATATACATAGCCTGAAGGTAATGTTATAAACAATATTTTAATAATTCTGTGCATGAAACATCAGGAAGCAAAAGTGTCCCTGTCTCATCCACTCATATGAACAATTTTGAAGTATTTCCAATTTTGGATTTCTGGATAAGGGATATTTAACCTGTAATATTTCAATTGTAATGTTGAGGACATTTAGGCTGCAATTCTATACATGGACCCCTCAAACTGTCTGAGTGGCAGGTGGATTCTTTTTTTCAGTAGTTTTCAGTGTGCTTTTAAATAATACATTTGTTCAGTGGTTTTTAAATTTTCTATTACTATGCTTTTAATTGTGATTGGTTTTAATCAATATTGTAAGTGCACTGAGTTCTAGGCCAGGGGAAAGACAGCATAGAAATTAAGGAATGATAGGTTGATGTCATCTAAAATTACAAAATATTCTAAAATTCAAAATTATCCATATGAGTGGCTGAAGTAGTGACCCCTTTTTCTTTTCTGATGACTCAGTTTGCACGAACATTGATACACAAAGTTATTTAAAAAATTGTATAATGTTACCACCAGGCTATGTGTATATAATAATGTGCATATGAAACATAAATGAATTTCATGCTTAGACCTCAGTAATATATTACTCAGTAATATATTTTTGAATTAGCCTGGCAGCCATTTTTCAGATGTTTGCAAGATTATCTCAAAACCTAAAATGTGTTTATGGAGCTGGAAAAGTTGAGAACTGTAATCTAGATTATTTAATAAATAGAAGAAGAATTATACATGGTGGTGGATTGATGCTGGACAGAGTGTCTTAAAAGATTTAAATATTTAAGTTTGGTGTTCAAACCCAAATTTTAATGGTGTTTAATTTGCGTAAATATTGAAAAGAGGGAATAACAGAAAGCAGCTATTAGTGTCTATGCAATTCAGTGTTTTTGTGTCATTGAGAGGAGGGGTTAAATGACACAATTCCAAGGCTCTATTTTCTGAAAATATTTTTGCAGTGCAAGGAAAGAATGAGGCCTGTCAAAGCAGCCTTGAAGCAGCTGGATCGGCCAGAGAAAGGTCTTTCAGAAAGGGAACAACTGGAACATACAAGGCAATGTCTTATCAAAATAGGAGATCACATAACTGAGTGTCTAAAGGAATATACAAATCCTGAACAAATCAAGCAATGGAGGAAGTAAGTTTATTCCGAGATAATGTACTGATGTAGATAGTGAGTCAGTGGAAATACTCGCATAATCATACATGTTTACAATTTGTGCAGGATGGAGAGATGTCAATCTTTTTCTAAACCCAATGATTTGTTTTGGAGTCTCTAAAATTCCTCTGTGCTTGTCTAACAGCAGCACTAGAATAACCATGCGCTTTTTGACCTGGATAAGTTTGTGGTGGTCCTTCAGATGTTATTCTGTTTTTGTTCCTTTATTTATACCCACTTCTCCCCCAAACCTGTGACTCAAGAGTGGCTTACAAAACAAAAGTGATAAGAAGTTTAAAAAATAGAGGTACCTAAAATGTACAAAAAGTTATGATTAAAATTATGTTAAACTGTTTATAAAATAAAAATAATTAAAATTACTGATTTAAAAGAAAATAGAAAAAGTAATACAACACACACAAAAATCAGACTGCATCTACTATACAGGTATTACATATTTTTCTGTTGTCCTATACACACAATCAGGAAAACTAAGATGTGCAATTGGACTTTTGAATGGAAGATATGGGGAAAAATTGTCACATTTGTTCAGAATTCAACCCTCCCTTCTTTGAGATTTGGACATGTCCAGTAGTGGAGAGAAAAAGTATAGGAAAAGAATAACACACTTGATTGTAATATAAAGATGCTGTAATATAAACATTCTTTCACAACACTAAAGGTGTTCTATATGGCTCTGTTGTAACCCGCCTCAAACCGTGAGGAAAGGTGGGTAAGAAATAAAAATTATTATCATCATCATTCTGTATGGCTCTCTTACAAGGTGACAGCTGAAGGATATTATCAGTATTGTGTTTTTGTATCGAATTGCTATCAGTTTCTGTTTATTTCATTTGTATGGCCCCATTTTCCTTTTGGAGCGTTGCTTCCAAAAACGGGGCCTTTCCAAATGAGCTGTTTTGTTCTTTCGCCTGAATGGGGAAAAAATTCATCCCTTTGACCAACATGGAAGGGCTTCCCACGCTCCCCTTCCTCTCAGTTTTAGGGCTATAGGATCCTCAGGCTCTCCTGCATTCATTTGAGTTGTTAGGATTGGTGGGATAAACCCATCTCTGAATCTGGATAGTTAAAAGGCAGTCTGTGGCTCATCATTGCTGTTTTTTCAGCCGAGCGCCAAGCAGAGCAGAGAGCGCCTCTTACTAGGCACTCAGCGCTCAGCTGCAAGCGCTGGCAGCCGTGGGCACTTTGGGCCTGCAGGCCACACACACTCCCCCCCTCTCTCTTAAAGAGAGTTGCTTTCCAAGTTACTATGTGTTGAAAAGTACAAGGGAGCCTTACTACCCATTTAAAAAGATAATGAAGACTGAAGAAGAACAAAGGGCTGCAAAAACAGCATCAGTGATCCACAGACTGCATTTTCCCTATCTGTATTCAGATACAGGGGTTTATCCCACCAGCCCTAACAATTCAATGAATGCTGGAGAGAGCCTGAGGATCATTTAAATAGTGAGAACCTTTAGCCCTAAAACTGAGGGGAAGGGGTGCACGGGAAGCTCACCTATTGCTGCCAATGGGACAAAAATCAGGCAACAAAACTTACTGTTCCCACTTTCCTTTTGTTTCACTGATATTTCCATACCAAAGGGGGTATACCGTTTCATGCCATCCAAATGGACAGTATGAAACAGAAACATAAAATAAATGGATGACACAAATACCAGGCACATGACTAATTATCATACAAAAAAGATGTTATGTGAGCCTACAAAGCTGGTTTATACCATCTCTAACCACTAGATGGAATCTCTACTCCATGGTGCTAAATGTTAAGAGTAAATGTGCTTCACTTCACACAATTTGAACTGTATCTGCCTGTGTTCTTTTGGATTTGTGCACACTTACTCCAAAAATATTTTTCAGTTAATTGTTTTTATTTTGAGTACAATATCATTAATTCTTTAACAAGATCTAATTAAAAATAAAAAGTATAATACCAAAGTTTGAGTTTGCAAAACTTCCAAGGTGTGTTGTTCGTAACGGCATGCCTTGGAAGATTTTCATTCATAGGGCTAACATAAATTGAAACAAACTTTCATGGCAATTAAAGAGTATCAAAAGCCCAATATACAATAGAATCAGGAGGGTGATTAGCATTTCATAAGAACAGAGATCTAAATCAGTTTCTTCTTTTCTCCAATTCTAGAAATCTTTGGATTTTTGTTTCCAAATTTACAGAATTCGATGCCAGGAAGCTACATAAATTGTATAAACATGCAATTAAAAAACGTCAGGAAACTCAGGTAATAGCTTTTTAAAAGTGTGTTTAAAAGTCTACATTTTATTAATATAACGCAGAGTAATCCTGATAGGTTGGCTATAATCTGTGTTTTGGTCTTCTTTTCTTTTTTTTAAAGTCCTTTCATGAACTGAATTTTACTGAAAACTTGACTATTAAAATTACACCAGAATAATAATTTTCCTATTTATTTCAGCAACATAATGATCAGAATATCAGCAGTAGTATGAACACACACATAATCAGAAACCCAGGTATGATGCTCAACTTCAAATGCTTGCTTGCTAGATAGATGTAGATTTAAAGTCAAACAGACGTTTTTGTATATTTGTGAAAGAATAACTGTGATTGTATTTCTACTCCAATTACTACAGGCAGTCATGTTGGATTACCAGTTTTATTATTGTTTTCTAAGTTAATGAAAGGATGAGGTATTACAAATGGGAGACATGTTAATTCCTTATACCATTTTTAGATCAGTTTTCCCTCTTTTGAAGCTTTGGTGACTCTTTACCTATTTTCAGTATTTTATTTTTCTGGTTTCTAAAGAAAGCATTGTTGTGAATGAATTTTGTAATCTGGGACATTGGCCCATTTATTCAGTTAGCAATTTTGACAAGTTACAAACAAGATTGTTCTTGAGTTGAATTCATATGTAAGTTGGAAAAGGTACATTTTAACAGTAACTCCATCTATAGCTTTGGATAGCATAGGAGAGGGTTAACATCCCAGTGATGTTTGTTTTGTTGTCTGTGCCCATGTTCAGAAGATTTCACCTCACTTTCTGTCTCTAATAACTTCCTGTCCCCATTCTTAACTATTTATTTACTTCATTTCTACCCCGCCTATCTTGACCCCGAAGGGGATTCAAGGCGGTTTACAAATTCGGCAAAAATTCAATGATGCACAGGTAAACAATAAAACACATCTCATCAAAATATAAACGATCTGAATATATAAACAATTAAAACACATATCAATCAATCAAACAGATTAAAAACCAAATAAAATACAAGAGTTTGATTCTTTCTATTGTTTTAAAGTGTGCTTTGATGTTATAATAATAATACTCTTTATATTCTGCTCTTCTCACCCCGAAGGGGACTCAGAACGGATTACAGAACATATTTGAGCAGACAATCCCTGCCGTTAGTATTGACATACAAGACAGACAACAACATATAGTAGGAGGGGGTTTTCCTGGTTGAACATGGTCTTTCAGATTCCATCTCCGGGTGCTGTTGCTCCACTGCGTCACAGGGGGGTGCTGCTGCTCCATCCACCTTCCTTCCTCCTATGATGGAGAGCCTGCCTGCCCGCTGGAGCTTCCCCTGGCAATCGATCTTCATTATTTTTATTGGTGTTATAAAGTCTTTAAAAGATCTCCCCCGCTATACGGTGCCTTATTTCTCTACTCGCAGACTGCTTTCGACTGCTAAAGTTAACCGTGGGTTAGGCTTACAGCTGGCCGCCCAAGGCCAGCCCAGGGTCTCGAACTTGGAAAGTTCGGATTGAAGCAGCTGTTGTTTAACCGCTGTACTAAACCTCCGGCCCTTACAGATATTCTCTGTAAGCCGTCCTGAGCCCTCGGGAAAGGACGGTATATTAAACTGAATAAATAAATAAATAATGATCTCATGTCCAAATCATAGTCCATAATTCAAACTGCTGAAGTCTCATTCCGTAGTTTCCTATTCACTAAACACCTGCCAAAAAACCCCCCAGGTCTTAAGTTTTTTTCTAAAAACAAGGACTGAGGGAGCTGCCTGCTGTCACTGTGAAGGGAGTTCCACAGCTGAGGGGTCACCACTGAGAAGGCCCTGTTTCTCTTCCCAAGCAATCACATTTGTGAAGAGATTGGGGCAGAGAGCAGAGCCTCCCCGGTCGATCTTAAAACTCTTGTAGGCTCATAGAGGGAGATGCGTTCAGATAAGTAAGTTGGACCAGAACTGTATAGGGCTTTATAGACCAAGACCAGCATTTTGAATTGGGCTCAGTAGCAGACTGGCAGCCAGTATAGCTGACATAAGTTGGCTCCCTGTATACCACCCCAGTTAGGAATGTGACTGCTGCCCATTTGACCAGTTGAAGCTTCTGGGCTATCTTCAAAGGCAACCCCACATAAAGCATGTTGCAGTAGTATATACGAGATGTAACAAGAACATGGTCCAAGTCCGACTATGAGTTGTTTGTAAGTCGGATGTTTGTAACTCAGGGACTGCCTGTACTTACAACTAAAATGTTCTGTCTTTCCATTTAAGCAGAAGTGGAACGGCTGAAAGAGAACACAAATCATGATGATAGTAGCAGAGACAGTTATTCATCTGACAGACACTTATCACAGTATCATGATCATCACAAAGACAGACTTCATGGAGACACTTATAAAAAAAGTGATTCTAGAAAAAGGTCTTATTCTACCTTCAGCAACGGGAAGGATCATAGGGATTGGGATCATTATAAACAGGATAACAGGTGAGTCCAGTGTTGTTTATCAATTCAATGTTGCCTTTCCTCAGTATTTCTTTAAAATGTTGGTTGGAATAAGTGGGAAAATAGGTCTGATGTTACATGTGTTCAGTATATTTGATTTTTTTAACAGTGGAAACTATGGGGTGGGGAAAGGGTCAGGACAGCACCGTTTCCCCTCCACATTGGCTCTCTTTCCCTGCTACCGGCTGTTTTACCCCTGAAAAATTACAAGCTTGCCTATATGATAATTTTCCTTATCTCGCAATATAGATGCTAGCTCACTCTGTTTGATGCAATAGGTCATCCAGTTCAAGCACGGAAACATTGTCAGTCATGTAATTATATAACAGAAGGGAATTGTTTGTGATGGTGATTTTTACAGATAGGAAAATACATACCTCAGTTTTATCAGAAATCAGGAATTTTACTTTAAGGAACCTAAATATTTTTAGAGGGAAATGATTGTTGATGCACATTTTACAATATATGGTGTTTTACATTTTTGTCCACTGGTATGAAAGCTTGGGGGGGGGGGGGACTGGTGGCGCAGTGGGTTAAATCTCATGCTGACTGAAGGGGTGGTGATTCAAGCTGTTAGTCCCAGCTTCTGCCAACCTAACACTTCTAAAACATGCTAATTGAAGTAGATCAACAGGTACTGCTTCTGCAGGAAGGTAATGGCACTCCATGCAGTCATGCTGGTCACTTGACCTTGGAGGTGGCTATGGACAACATCAGCTCTTCGGCTTATAAACGAGCACCCACCCCCAACAGTCGGACATATAGACTTGATGTCAAGCGGAAACCTTTACCTTTTATTACAATTTATTTCATATTTTTTTCCAGATACTACAGTGAAAGTAAACATAGAAAACTAGACGACCACAGGAATCGAGATCACAGATCAAACCTGGAAGGAAGTTTAAAAGACAGTCGATTGCACTCAGATCATCGGATGCCTTTAGATCATCGGTCCAGTTCAGACTACAGCCATCACAAATCTTCCAGGGATTATCGGTATCACTCAGACTGGCAAATGGACCACAGAGCTTCCAGTAGTGGCCCCAGGTCACCCTTAGATCAAAGGTCTCCATATGATTCGCGATCTCCTTTAGGACACAGATCTCCATTTGAACATTCAACAGATCACAAAAGTACACCAGAACATATGTGGAGTAGTCGGAAAACATAGCAAAGACTAATGTTTCTTGGACTCTTTTTTAGCCATACACAATAAACTAACACAGCAATTGCCTTACATGACTTGAAAGACATGGACCGGATGTGCTATGAGTAGCAGTATTGTTCTTACTTTCCAATATGCTAGACCTATTATCCCAACAGAAGAAGAAATATTTTTGTATTTAAAAGTTTTAATGCTGCACTGTGCTGCAAATGTTGTAGTGCATTTTTTAAGAAATGGAAAAAAAATGTTTACTTTTTACAGGGACCTCAACACTGCCCCACTCAGACTGGATCTTAATCTCAACTCCTTGTCAAAGTGGTTTTATCCTGAATACAATTTAAATTATGTTTGTAAAGGATCATTCACATGTTAGCCTGTGATCATGTTTCAGGAAAAAAATCAAGAGGATTTTTTATATTAAAAAATAAAAAAATAAAACAAAATAACATAACATAAGGATTCAAGGACTTTGTTCACTTTCCAAAGCTATTTGTTTACATTGTACACTGCAACCATCTTGCCGCTTTTTCATCATAAGCTTGAATATTTAAATTCTGTACCTATAATTGTAAAATAGCTGGGCATTCTCCAGTTTGATCAGTTGCAATGCCTTTTTACAAAATGGCTGTAAATTATTGTAAATTAATTAAACGAGCTTCCCCCTCTTGAAGGTTTCCTTTCTAACTCACCTTGTCTTGATGAGTTGCGGAAAAACATGTTGAAAATAAACTATCTGGTGGAATCATTGCTCAGAATATAAGCATGAGAAGACAGAACCTCTTTTCCCAGTTGCCTGTAATGACATAGTACATTTACATTATTGGATGATTTGGTTAAAAGTATTTTATGTTTTTTAAAAAGATATATAATTTTAAACTTTGAAAACCTGAGTTCAATTTACTAATGATGAATTTTCGAATACCTTGCATTTTGTAGCATGACCAAGCCTAACATAATCTAGTGCAGGGGTGCTCACACTTTTTCAGCATGGGAGCTACTGATTAAAAAACCAAGTCCCAAAGATCACCTACCCAGAAATGTAAAACATATAACTATTTTCTTATTTATTTATTTATTTATATTTATTATTCATTTTTATGTACCGCTCCTTCCAGTAGGCTCAGGGCAGTTTACATAAAATGAAGTTATAAAACATCAACATTTCAATTTAATAACAACAATATAAAACAGAGCATTAAAATATATCCAACCACCCCATTTCTCCCACACTGCCATATTACCACACATATTATCAGCCAGAAAGTAAGAAGAGAGGCTTTTGAACTGCAAGGCCATTTAATACTCGGCAAGATAAACAAAGGGGCATGCAAAAATACATCCAACCACCCCATTTCTCCCATACTGCCATATTACCACACATGTTATCAGCCAGAAAGTAAGAAGAGAGGCTGTTGAACTGCAAGGCCTTTTAATACTCATAAAGGTAAACAAGGGGCATGCAAACATACATCCAACCACCCCATTTCTCCCACATTTCCATATTCCCCAACATATATTTCTCAAGGAACAAAGCAAGCAGAGAGGCTTTGGAGCTAAAAGGCCATTTTTAAAAATAAAAGGAAACAAAGAGACATGCCAAAGTACAATCAAGCACCCACCCCATTTCTCCCACATTTCCATATTCCCCAACATGTATTTCTCAAGGAACAAAGCAAGCAGAGAGGCTTTGGAGCTAAAGGGCAAGCACCCACCCCATTTCTCCCACATTTCCATATTCCCCAACATGTATTTCTCAAGGAACAAAGCAAGCAGAGAGGCTTTGGAGCTAAAAAGGCCATTTTAAAAATAAAAAGTAAACACAGAGGCATGCCAAAGGACCCTCAAACACCCACCCCAGTTCCCCCATGTTTACATACTCCCCAACATATATTTCTCAGGCACAAAGGAAGCAGAGAAGCTTTTAATTTACTCTAGTTATTTATTTATTTATGTCAGGAAGAAAGTAAAAAAGACCGACCTTTGAGATGCTATCTGGTAAGCCTAAGGAAATGCCCCCAAAGCGTCCTTCTCCTCCTCCTCTGTCTTGCTCGTATTTCCACGCCACCGCAGGCCCCTGACCAGGTCAATCGCTGTTGGTTCTCTTCACGTGCTCCTGCTTGCTTCAAGCAAATCCTCCTCCACGCTGCCTGCTGGAGCACCGCCTCCAAGAGCTCACGAGTCAAAGAGGCTTCGGCAGCCCCCTCTTTTGCATTCCTCCTCCCGCCCTCCCTCCTTCTCCAGCCAATCAGAGTCTTCGGAGACCAAAGGGGATGATGCGATGCATGGCTGGTGCCGCGATTCAGCCTCTTTGACTTCTCATGAACTCTCGGAGGAGGCGCGCGAGCAGGCAGCGTGGAGGAGGACTTGTTTGAAGCGACCAGGGGCGCGTGAAGAGGACCAACAGCGATTGACCTGGTCAGGGGCTTGAAGATCACCCGGATGAGGCCCAAAGATCACCGGGTCGATCGCGATCACCGTTTTGAGCACCCCTGATCTAGTGGGAATGTGGAGAGAAAATCCAAAACCTTGTTGACAGTGGATTGAAAATGACTCAAGATTTATTTATTTATTTTCATGTCAGGATCGACTTGAGAAACTGCAAGTCTCTTCTGGTGTGAGAGAATTGGCCTCCTTGCAAGGATGTATTGTCGAAGGCTTTCATGGCCGGAATCACTGCGTAGTTGTAGGTTTTTTCGGGCTATATGGCCATGTTCTAGAGCAGGCGTGGGCAATTGCCGGCCCTCCAGGGGTTTTGGACTTCAACTCCCAGAAATCCTAGCCAGTTTACCAGCTGTTAGGATTTCTGGGCTTTGAAGTCCAAAACACCTGGAGGGCCGGCAATTGCCCACACCTGTTCTAGAGGCATTCTCCTGATGTTTCGCCTGCATCTATGGCAAGCATCCTCAGAGGTTGTGAGGTCTGTTGGAACTTGGAAAATCACGAATCAAGGAACATGAAAGGCACTGCACGCTAAATCAACCAGAGAAGTCAGCCATAGCAGAATACCTGATAAACCAACCTGGACACAGAATATTATCTGAGAACACAGAAATGCTGGACCACTCTCACAACCGCTACATAGAGAAGCAATTGAAATCCATAAGCATGTGGATAATTTCAACAGAAAGGGGGAAACCATGAAAATGAACAAAATCTGGCTACCAGTATTTTAAAAAACTCTAAAATTATAACAGCAAAACAACACCCCAACACAGGGAAACTCCAGAGGAAACCATCAGGGACAGCTAATCACCTCAACAAAAGATTCCCCCAGGTACTAACAAGACACACCAAAAAAACTGCCAGGCCATCAAATGCTAACCAAGGTGGCCAGTTGAAATATTCACACCTAGCTCCAACAGGCAAGAGTTCTTTCTCCCACCCTGGACATTCCACAGATATATAAACCCAAATTTCCTAGTTCCAACAAACCTCACAACCTCTGAGGATGCTTGCCATAGATGCAGGCGAAATGTCAGGAGAGAATGCCTCTAGAACATGGCCATATAGCTTGAAAAAACCTACAACAACACACCTGCAAGGATGTTGGCCAGGGGATACCCGGGTGTTTTGATGTTTTGCCATCCTTGTGGGAGGCTTCTCTCATGTCCCCGCATGGGGAGCTGGAGCTGACAGACAGAGCTCATCCGCCCTCTCCCTGGATTCAAACCTCTGATTTGTTGGTCTTCAGTCCTGCCAGCACAAGGGTTTAACCCATTGCGCCATTAGGAACACCCCAGGATGTTGGGCAGAAAGTTTTGGAGATCCCAGCTGTTGCTGATGGAAATGCAAGTAGCAAAGGTAATTTATTCTCATCATTGAAAACACTTAGCTGATATCTTGTTCATATTTGAGTATTTCTGAGAATTACAACCTTAAATACTGGTTACATATTATGCATGGTTCTAAAGTACTTACAAAACCAGGGGGCTCTGGTGTTTGCTTCTAAAGTGTTGCTAAAGTTCTGATGGTGAAAATTTCAGAGCTCTAACAAAACTTTCAAAATTTTATTTAAAATCGCAGTTCCTAATTGGTTCTGTCATAAAAATCGCCGATAATGAAATTTTGAAACTTTTGTTAGGGGTTCTGAACTTTTCACCACCAGAACTTTAGCAACACTTTAGAACCATTTAGAACACTGGATTGCCCATGCCTATTACTGTTAGCACAACCAGAAATTGTCTCCAAACCCACCTTAAAAGCTAGGCATGTACGTCCACTGAAGAAGTTCTGCAGCCCTAGTAAGTTGAGTTCAAAAAGAAGATTCATCCAGCCCCAATGCCACTAGAAAGCCATGGTCCAAAGAGCAGTAGCAGGGACCTACTCAGGCTGATTCAGCTCAGGAGACCCGGTGCTTTTGCACTAAAATGAATGCTGGTTGATACCAATTTCACTGTCATGGCTCAATGCTATGGAATTCTGCTATTTGCAGTTGGGTGAGCATTCACTGGAAGAGAAAACTGAAGAGGCAAAAATACAACTATAATTCCATACCATTGAACCATGGCAGTTAAAAAGATGTCAAACTGTATTAATCACACACTAGATCAAGGGTGGGCAACTTACGGCCCTCAGGCCGGATCAGGCCCGGCAGCCGATTCTGTCCGGCCCAGGAGAAGGGCGTTGGGGGCGGGGCCAAGAGGAAGGGGTGCCGCTGCCACCATCCCATCGCGGGCTCTGTGGGATCTGTGTCAGCAGACAGGCCAGAGGAGCAACGGCTTTGGAGTGCCTGCCATCCCTGGAGGCAATCTGGGACTGCAGTGGGAGCACTTGGCGATCTGCGGGGGCTGATCCCCGTGGCGACCCAGAAGACTTGATCGTCTTCCGGGTCGCCAGGGCATTCAGCCGCCTCAGATTGCCGACTGCTCCCCCTGGAGGTCTGTATTGCCTCCAGGGATGGCAGGCACTCCAAAGCCGCTGCTCCTCCAGCCTGTCTGCCGACACAGGCTCCACAGAACCCACGATGGGATGGCGGCAGCGGCACCCCTTCCCCTTGGCCCCGCAGGGCGATCGGCTGGGGGCGAGAGCGGGCGGAGGCCTTCAGCCTCCGATCGCCTCCTGCTCTGCTCTCTGCTGCGGCGGCTGGGTCTGCTTTGCCATCCTCTGGGCTGGGGCCATTGGGCCATTCCATCTTGGGATCCTTCCTCTCTTGAGGATGTCAGCCTTCATCTTGGTTTGCATCTTCTTTAATTTAATTTAATTTTAGTGGTTTTTATTATTATTTTATAATAATTTTATAATATTAATATAGTAATATAATAATTTATATAATATAATGTTATATTATAATTTCAATATATTATAATGTCTATATATACTATAATATAATAATTATGATAATACTAATAATATATGAATATTTCTTGATATATTAATATGTTAATATTAATGATGTGTAATATATAGTAAATAATAGTAAATAAATAAATAAATAATGTAGATTAGAATGTAGTTCAGTCTTTAGGTGCGGCACTCCATAAAAAAAATGGCTCTCGTGTGGCCCCTTGGAAAAAATAATTGCCCACCCCTGGACTAGATGCACCCCTATTGTCGCTACATCTCTGCAAGATCTTGATTGTTGTCAGTCACAATTTCACCATCTTTATGGCAGTCTTAAAACTCTATGCGAGTAATAACAATATTATAAAATTTTTAACAATGTACAGGTAATTATAATTTTCAGTTTTTCAACTTTTCCAGTGATAGGGCATTATTCTGAGCTTTGGAAGCCAACTTGGAAATGCAAACCGACATAGAAAACTCTCATTTATACACTTTATACCTTGGTCTTACTTTTAAAATGTCGTCTCTGAAACCTGTTTCTCAAGCAATAGTATTTGAATTACACATTTGTTGTTAGATTGTATTTGAAAATAATTGAATGACTCCCATTAAAATACCATCATTGCCATAATGAATGTGTGAAATTGGTGGGTAAATGTCAGCTTTCCCAATAATGAACTGCTATTCTCCTCCGGGCAGATTAGAGATAGTGGGATTTGGCAGTCAATGGTTTCCAAAAGTGAAGTAAAATCAATTTCGGTACCTCTTGGTCAGATTCAAACTACAAGAAAGGAGATTCCATCTGAACATTAGGAAGAACTTCCTGACTGTGAGAGCCATTCAGCAGTAGAACTCTGCCACGGAGTGTGGTGGAGGCCCCTTTGGAGGCTTTTAAACAGAGGCTGGATGGCCATCTGTCGGGGGTGCTTTGAATGCGATTTTCCTGCTTCTTGGCAGGGGGTTGGACTAGATGGCCCACAAGGTCTCTTTCCATTCTATGATTCTAGATCCATTCCTTAGGTACAATGTTCACCGCTGCGTTTATCATCTCAATTGCTACAATTTATCAGGGTTTGAAAGAAAGAAACCAAGTTGCCATTGTTACAAGGGTAAGCAAAAAGAGAAACATGGCCTACAAGCCTGCTTTATAATTTTCAGTCTATTCCAACAGCTCATTATTCCAAGAATGAATTGCCTTTCCCAGAAGCTTCCAAGCTCAACTATTCCCATTTTTTTAGGTTGCAGGCATCCAATACACTTTTTAAAATGAAAGGTTACTAAACATCCAACTCATTTATATACTGTGTGTGTGTGTGTGTGTGTGTGTGTGTGTGTATATATCATTTGCTGCATTAATCTTGGATATGTATTTTCTAGCATTATGTGTTATTAGGATAAAGAAATAATTAGAGCACTGTGCCATTCGAATACTGTCGGAACTTCTAAAAACATATTTCACAGCTTCAACAACTCAAGACAGCTTTATAATAGAATCTACTATATTCTGTACCAGTGGCACAGTGGGTTAAAGCACTGAGCTGCTGAATTGGCTGACTGAAAGGTTGGTGGTTCAAATCCGGGGAGCAGGGGGAGCTCCCGCTGTTAGCTCCAGCTTCTGCTAACCTAGCAGTTCAAAAACAAGCAAATGTGAGTAAATCAGCTGGGTACTATTTCAGTGGGAAAGTAACAACGCTTCATGCAGTCATGCATTACATAGGAGACGTCTATGGACAACATCAGCTCTTCATCTTAGAAATGAGCACTACCTCCCAGAGTTGGACATAGCCGGTCTAAATGTCAAGGGAAACCTTAACCTTTTTATATTTTTTGCATCTTGGATTGATGTGCATTCCAAGTGTATTAAAAGGCCTGTTCTTGGGCTGAAAGTGTTGACTTCTTCCAGCACATGCGTGTTGGGTTAACTACTGCATCACTAAGTCATACTCTTCTGCCCTTTAGTAAACACAGGGCTACAGTTTTTCTAAGGTAAGGACAAGTGGTTTCCCCCACTCTTCATTCTGGTAAACAATCATTTTGTGAAATGTTGAGTTTGACTGTTACTCCTTGTAAGCAGTTTGATGTATTTGATAAGGAGACTTTACCTCCTTATCTATGGAGGCATTTCTGCAGCGAACAGGTTCTCTTTAATCCACATCTTGACTTGGATTAAACGGCTGAGTAGATGTAGCCTATGACTCTGGAAATCAGGGTTAATCTAATCCTTTCTTTGCAACACTGGCTGAACTTGGGCAAGCCACCTTTTCTCAGCCAGGAAAATCCATGATAGGGTTTAGAGTTGTTTTAAAGCTGAAATGACTTGGAGGCATATAATGACTTGGAAGCTTCAAATGATCAACAGGCGGCAGCCAGATTGCTCATTGGAGCAGTTTACAGGGAGCACACAACTACTGTGTTATGTCAGCTCCACTGGCTGCCAGTCTGCTACCAAGTACATTCTAAGTGCTGGCTTTAACTTATAAACCCTTAAACAGTTCCAGCCCAACTTACCTGTCCGAACGTATCTATGACCCACCTCAGAGGCTAAGATTGTCAGGGGAGGCCCTGCTCTCAGTCCCACCCCACCCCTCGTAAGCGTGACAGGTGGGAACGAGACGGCCTTCTTAGTGGTGGCCCCTCGCATATGGAACTCCCTCCCCAGTGAAATTAGATCTGCCCCATTCCTTCTGACCTTCAGGAAAAAACTGAAAGCATGGCTCTGGAATCAGGCTTTTGGCCAGTAACATATGTGACTGCAAATTAATATGACAACTCAGACCAGCCCTGGAATATCATTTGGATTATGTGATTTTAATTGATGTTTTAATGCTATTTTTTAAAAAAATAATCTTTATTATCAAATTTTCCAGTGGAGGAGGTTACTATTAAAAAAAACTATAGTAGAGGAAGAATAGAGTAAGCAATGGGAGGGAAGCTGGGGAGGTAAGAGGGATGTGTTGAGGCAAAAAGAAGGGAAATTTCCCAAGGGAGTCATTGGGAAGGGAGAGAGGAAAGAAAAAGTGGGGGGGAAAGGGTGGGGGATTTCTCTTGTCTTTCAGTCTTCTTTGCATGGTTGTGTCCTCTAGTATTCTTACATTTGACATGTGTCTTTCCTCCTTTTGTTGGGTCCATCGGAGGTCTTGATTTTCTTGTCATCTCTTAATGGCTTCAGTTAAGAATCTTCTTTGTTCTTGGTTTTCACATAATCCTTGAATAACTGCTAGTCAGTTGTCTTGATAGGTCTTCTGTTATTTTTCAAGAAGTTAAGTCTATGTCCATAATTTCCCATACCTTATCCTTATTTTTTTCTAATTCTTGGCATATACAATCCTTGCTGTGGTTGTTAGATATGTAAAGAGGATATCTTCTAATGCTATGTTTGGTTTTAACCGTTTCGTTTATTTACTGATTTATTAATATATGGCATTGAATTGTTGCCTTTCTAAGGCCGCCCCGAGGCCTCTTTGGGGTTGAGAAGGGTGGGATATAAATGTGCTATATAAATAATAAAATAGTAAGAATTATTTAAAAATGACTCTGTTCTCTCTGTATAATTATCTACTGTGGAGACCCCAAATGATTAGAGTATTCAGGAGATAAGTAGTGCAAAAAAGTACTTATATTAAACATTGAGCTAAGGAGGCCCCATTTGGGGGTGGGACCCACAATTTAAAAAGCAGTGGCCTACAGAGGAACAAACAACTGCATTATGGAAGGCAAGCAGCCAGTATAGTGACATTGCCCAGAGATGCCAAGTGTCCCGGTGTATCTCTCTGCTTCAATAATTTCAGCTTTCTAATGATCTGACTAAGGATAAAGTCAGTTGCTTATATTCCAGAAGGTACCTCAGCAAAAGCAATCCGAGAACAATGAAGCCCAGCCTTGCATTTCCCATCTTCCAGATGTCATATACAAGCAGCCACGAGAGATCAGTAACAGCACAAGGCAGGCATTCCACAGCATGGTATGTAACTTTATTCTTCTATTGTAATAATTTAAAATATTTATACACTGCACGGTCACTTTTTTTTCCTCTTTCTCTTTTTTACACAAACATATACTTATTAGTATATCCATGAACCACATCTAAAGGGCTTTTTAACGACAATAAGAAAAAAAATTGGGCACACTGTGGGGTGGGGATTCATTCCCCCCTCCCCCTCAAAGCGTGAAACTCAGCTTGAAGCCTTCTGTGTGTGAGAGAGAGCCAGCCATTTGGAGTGTCTGTGAAAACCAGTGTTCCCTCTAAGCATAAGTTCTCCCCAGAGACCACTCACCAGCTTCAAACTATCCATATGTTTGGCATTAACTGTGGGGGACTTCAAGAGCCGACATGTGCAAATAACATTTTCTCATGAAATCCCACAGCGGGGCCAAGAAAATTAAAAACTAGGGGTTTTTTTTAAAAAAGGAAAAGAAATATACATTCCAGGTACTAACATTTCTGAAATATTACTTATCTCTGGACTTCATGATTTAGTTATTAGCGTACATATACACTTGTGGGGCTTGGGAACACAGGAAATTAGCTAGCACGCAGCTGTTGTTTACGATGGGCTCACATTGCAGCTAACAACTCTAGACTTGTCTACCAGACTTCTTCCACAAATACCTTACCACTTGGCACACAAAAAAGGTAAAATTCAACTACTCTAAGGTCATCATGTTTCTCTCCATACCAAACCAAGGGGTGGGTAGGGTCTTTTTTTGTGCTTCAAATTCTCCATTTCCAAAACTATGAATTACAGGCAGTGTGTGTGTGTTTTATCATAAAGCAAAACAGTTTGGGATTGCATGAATTACCTGAGACTAAGAAATGAGAGCCTAGTCCTGACACCATTTTCACTTCATATAATGGCAGTTTTACCTAAATGTAATGGAGCCCATGGTGACGCAATGGGTTAAACCCTTGTGCCGGCAGGATTGAAGACCGACAGATCGAAGGCTTGAATCTCGGGAGAGCATGGATGAGCTCCCTCTGCCAGCTCCAGCTCCCCATGCAGGGACATGAGAGATGGTAAAACATCAAAACATCCAGGCGTTCCCTGGGCAATGTCCTTGCAAATTCTCTCGCATCAGAAGTGACTTGCAGTTTCTCAAGTCGCTCCTGACATGGGGAAACCCCCCCCCATATTTCCTGCACTGACAAGTTATAAAATGATGCACAGTCAGCCCTCCACATTTACTGAGATTAGGAGCTCGAAACTCTGTGAAAATGAAAAAAGAAGAATAAATTGGCTTAAAAAAAATTGAGAGAGCATCCTCTAGGAATCTCTAAGTTCAGCACAACTGTATTGTTAATATCCACAGGAAGCTGAACGCAGAATTGCACTGGAAAAAGCAGTCTCCCTAGAAATCTCTAAGTCATCCAGCATGACTACAGGAATTTGCCCACCAAAGAGATGCTGATATTACTGGGTCTTATAGAGGTGAAGGAGCCTAATTGCAACATCACCAACTACTCCTCAGCACATAGTTTTAACCACTGTATGTCATCAACTCTCAATTCAGTCCCAATTAGCATCTATGTATAGCTCATAATGAGTCCCAAGCAGGCACTACTGCAGATCAAAAGTGTCCACAACACGCATGGGGGACAGAAAGCTAAAATCCCAAGGATCATTGGCAAAAGAGACAGAAATCTACACAGAAATAGCTCAGTGTTCTTGGCTAGAGACAGGGGAAGTAAACCTATCCTCCTCCAGATGTTTGTGAACTTAATTTTGCTATATCCTCACTGACAAAACAGTCTGAGCCTGGAGGAAGCTGTAATCCAATGGTTCTCAATCTGTGGGTCCCCAGATGTTTTGGCCTTCAACTCCCAGAACTCCTAACAGCTGGTAAACTGGCTGGGATTTCTGGGGGTTGTAGGCCAAAACACCTGGGGACCCACAAGCTGAGAATCACTGCTGTAGTCCAACATCCTGAGGGCCACAAGTTGCTTGGGCCTAAGGTAATGAACTAGTAAAATGATGCAGTACAAAGCCACATTCATGGCATGGTGTCTTTCTTTTCTCATTAGAAGTAGCAGATGGAGGTGAAAGCTAGCATCCTTTAGACACCACTTGGTAAAATATTCATGCATTAACTGGTGGGAACTGGAGTCCAACAACTGGACAGGCCACAGATTTTGCTATCTGAGCCTTAATTGCTGCCATCTCTCTATATATTCTTTCTGAATTGAGGCGGTTAGCACCTCAACTCTAAAAAAAGTCATCTTTTCTGGATCTTGAATCTCCAAATCTTCCACCCAACTTGGAAGATAGGTGCTTTGCAACAAAATACAAAGTAGGCCTACAATCTGCCACTTTATATAAAATGAAAGAAAACAATCTTGTGGCATTCATTTTTCCAAGGGTCAGTTGACTTCCTCAATGGGGCTTATGGAATCATAGATTGCGACGTGACCCTAAACTGAATCTAGTCCAACGTCCTACTCATGCAAGAGTGTCTTGTTACAACATAGACACTTTAGCTAGCATTGTTGGTCTTTAAAAGACACTGTGCGATTCTAGGGTTGAGTGAGGTCCTACAGACTAGCATGGCTAATCTGTGGAAGATGTCGCAAATGAAAAACTTGTTCGAAACTGAATTGACCATGTGGACCAAACTATGTCAGCCTTCTTTTCAGCAAGGATAGGTAACATGTGGTTCTCCAAGTTGCTGTTGGCTGCAAATCAGGTAATAGAGCCAATACTAAGGGCTAATGAGATCTTTAGTCCAACAGCATTCAAAGCACAGCATGTCCCCTATTCCTGCTACCCATCAGACAATGAGAACCATTATCCCAGTTACTTACACTCACACACAGTTTTCATATTAAGCTACTGAAAGTCTTAATTTTCTGCCTTTCTTATTATTTTTTTGACAATTCAGAATGCTAAAATTTGGAACATTTTGGGGCTACTTGGAAAATAATATACACTGCAGCTTGGGTGGACAGATGTCTAGATTGGAGATGGGGAAAAAGAGAGAAATGAACCAGATAAGGCCTACCACTATAATAGGCTACACATTTAATACAAACAACTTGAAGACATCCATATACCAATATCTACTAAAGAGATTTGTATCCAAATCACTTCCAAAGCTTTGGGCCCTGCTCACATACACTTGGAAGTGAGGGGAAAGACTCATGTTCTGTACACGTGCCCTTCATACAAATCAATACAAGGTGTGTCATTTTGTGCTTGTGCATTCCAACCCAAGTACAAAATAATCACATAAAAGTAGTCCTTAAGAAAAGGAAGCAAAGATTATCTGTATCAAGGGGGGGAAAGCCAAGATACAGTTCTGCTGTGGACATGAGAACCAACAATAAAGGAAGATCTTTGTTTCCACGAAACAAAGACTACTGGCCCAACGTCCAGGTAAAGATGGGAAACTTGCAGCCCTCCAGTTAAATATGGACTACAATTCTCACCGAGCATGCCTAGGCAGCACAGCCAATGGGAATTGTAGTTCAATAAGATCTGGAGGACTAATTGTTTGCTCACTGCTGCTCCAAGTGGAAGAGCTGGCTCTTCCCAAATCTGTACAAAAATTCTAAGCCAGACTTTACTGGCCAAAGGAATTGGAGAGGGGAAAGGAAAGGATCATCAGTATGTTGATTAAGCTAGAAAATACTTAGAGGGAGCACTGGGTATGGTTTATATACACAAAGATATAAGCTGTACATATTACCTAAGTACACATAAATATTTAATATATAAAAAATAAAGTGCTTTCTATCAGGTCCTGATGAAAGGACATTATAAAACATTTCACCAACTGCAAAGCAAAAAAAGAAAGGAAAAAATCACAATCAAAAAGAATGTTTCATCCAACATACATGGGGGAAAAACTGGTAACACAATATATACAATCCGCTGGGTGTCCCAGGACAGAAAAAAGCATCCCTTCATATACATGGTATATACATATATACTCTTTACTCAATATATTATGACAATATATATTTTAAACCCTTTGTTCTCAGTCACAACAGGAAAAAAACCTACAAAAACACAACAAGCATCAAACACACAAGTCCAAGATTAAGAGACAACTTGCTCCCCCAGCTCCCAGCCCCATTGTTGGGGAAAATGTGCCATCTCTCTTTCCTGGGGTGCAACGCCTCGACATCCTGCAAGGCACTATGAGCAGCGGCTGTGAAATTGGCATCCCCGGTAGTGAGCAAATCAAAGACGCAAGAGTAAAAATAGAGGTCCTTCAGCAGCATCTTCTCGTGGCACTTTGCTGTGGCGCTCTCAAGTGTGTAGACAGACCGGCTCTGACTCGAAGCGCCAGGAGGAAGGAGCTGCCCCATGACCGGCAAAGGGAGATGTCCACTGTCATCAATGCGTTCGCTTGAGGGGCAGCCATTCACACAGAGCTGGAGGTCCTGGCTCTCTTCATAAGCCATGGCTAGCTCTTTCGGCATACGGATGGCCAGCGTTAAGTAGCGGCCTAGCTGGCGCACAAACACAGTCGTCCCAATGTACCGGGCGTGCATTTCCACATATTTGCCGCTCACTCGCTCCACAATACGTAGGCTTTTGGTGTCACCATCACCACCACTTGTGGTGCCATCCACAAAAGCTGCTGGCAAATCATCAGTCACTGCCTGGTACACCTTTTGATCTGTACAGTCTTGGTAAGATTTGAAGATAATGGTGATCTGTGAAGAGGAAAGAAACAAGGAGGATTGAGTTAGACGAGGATACTCTATCTTAATGCTTGGAAGAGAGCGACCCCTTAATACAGTTCCTCATGTTGTGATGACTCCCAAACATAAAATTATTTTTGTTGCCACTTAATTACTGTAATTTTGCTACTGTTATGAAGTATATATTTTCATTCATTGTACCGAATTTGGCACAAATACCCAATACACCCAAATTTGAATACTGGTGGGTTGTGGAGGGTGTCGTTGATTTTGTCATTTGGGAGTTGTAGTTGTTGGGACTTATAGTTAACCTACAATCAAAGAGCATTCTGAATGCCACCGATAGAATTGAACCAAAGTTGACACACAACTCCCATGACCAACATGTGTTTTCTGATGGTCTTTGGCGACCCCCCCCCCCCCCAGGACTGCTGAACCCCAGGTTGAGAAACCCTGATATAGAGGGATCCCTCATGCCCCATGACTTTGTTTTTGTGGGTTGGGGGAAAGAGAGGATTTAATACACTCTGTTACATTGCCATTTGCAAAATGACTCTAGAAACAATACTTTGAAAGCCCTTTTGGAAGAAAGGGCAACATAGCGACAGTCAGCAGTTATCTGTGACTTGTTAGCAGATTCCAAAAATATAACATTAAAGGTTGCCACATTTGCAGTTGCTGCCCAAAAAATCCGAGCTAAATTAGCAAAGTCCACAGGGGAGGCTAGAAATGGAAATGGAGATAGTTTGGGATGATACAAATCAGACATTTGTTATTGTTATCATGTCACTGCTACTATAATTTTAAAGAGCCAGTATATGGAATAAGTTTTAATGTTTATATTGGTAATTGCTTATTGTACTTTTAAAGGTTGTGTATTATTTGATGTCATGGTCTATGACTGGTACAATAAACTAACTATTCATAGATATTTGATAGGTATCTAAGGGTCTATATACTCCACTAATATTAGTTGAAAGCGACAATGGAAAGGGCCAATTTGTCATTACAATCGGCCCAACATAGCAGATGACAATCTGCAGATTCCACACCCACAAATCCAACTAACCATTACTTCAAAATACTTTTTAAAAATTCCAAAAAGCAAACTCTGATTCGGCCATTTTGTACAAGGAACACAATATTGTTACGTCATTATATATAATGGAACCATAACGCCCACAGATTTTGGTTCTTGGAACCAAACTCCAGCAGATAGTGAGGGTCCATTATATTTTGGTCATTACTATTAGAACTGAAGCACAATTTTGAGCCTGCAACACTGTTACGGGTTTTCTGGTAAAAAGCAGTACTGGAAATATTTTCAGCAATTACCAGATTGAGCATATTAAGTTAAAATGTTCTATTGAAATTAATGATGACATTATTTTACTGGACTATTTATCTAGGCATGGGTAGATCCATGGTTCTAAATGGTTCTAAAGTACTTACAAAACTAGGGGCCACTGGTGCTTTGCTTCTACAGTGCTGCTAAAGTTCTGGTGGTGAAAATTTCAGAACTCTTACAAAACTTTCAAAATTTAATTATTATTTCGGTATTGATTTTTATGACAGAACCAATTAGGAACTGCCATTTATAACACAATTTTGAAAACTTTGTTAGAGTTCTGAAATTTTCACCATCAGAACTTTAGCAGCACTGTAGAAACAAAGCACCAGCACCTCCTAGTTTTGTAGGTACTTTAGAACCATTTAGAATAATGCATTGCCCATGCCTAGATAATACACCTCCCTTCTATTGTAATAAAAATGACTAAACCTGAAAGAACACTTCATTTCAGGACACATCAAAAGAGAGATATAACAGCTATATGTTATGCCAACAGGTTAACTTTCTATTGCTGGGATATAGCTGGAGCATCTTTCACTTTGAATTACTTATCACTTTCAGTTCAAGTTGAGAAAATAATGTAGTAAAGTTTATAGAAGCTCATATCCTTTATTTAGATCATCCTAACATGACTGATTCTTGTACAATAGCTAAGACAACTATGGATAAACATGAGTGGCGGGGTGAGAAATTTTCCACGGAAAAATAGACCAGAACATTTCTGAAATACAACCCTGCCAAGCAATCACGGCAGTGAAATAATATTCTTAAGAGTTAAACATTTTCATTTTTAATCCTCAGGTGTACTCCAGTATGGACATATAGCTGGAAAAGTAGATTTAAAATACTCATTGCTATGTATTAACATGCATCAATTGTTTAAATGGGAAGTGTATTGAGGCATTCAAGTATGGACAGTAGTAAGCCTATGACTTGAAGCTCTACAGCAGGGGTACTCACACTTTTTTGGCATGCAAGCTACTTATGAAACAACCAAGTCAAAATGATCTACCTACCCACTACAAAAATGTGAAACATATAACACAATATCTGCTTTGAACTGGGTTTTCTGAGTCCACACTGCCATATAATCTGACTCAAAGCAGATAACATGGGATTTTATTCAACTGTGTGGAAAGGAGCTCAGATAACCCAGGGCCGGCAGCACTTGGGCGGTGTCGGAGGTCTGCAGGGCAGGACTGAGCTTTCCTCCTGCCCTGCCTGCGATCTACCAGGACACCTTACGCGATCTACCAGTAGATTGTGATCTACCTAATGAGCACCCCTGCTCTACAGTAAGGAGAACTTGAGTAGATTTTGATCCTAGTACTTCAATTGAAGATGTGATGCACTTCTGCCATAGAGAAGATTTCACATGTGTTCTCTGTACTAGTAGTTCTCCACTTTTGGTCTACAGTTATTTTCAGGACTTCAGTTCCCAGCATCCCTAACTAGTGGTCATACTGGTTGAGATTTCTCAAGTCCACAATGGCTAGAAGACTGAAGGTTGAAAGCCATAGCTTTGCACAGCAGTCATGCAAATTGAGCATCCCAGAGCATGACTGGTGTGGTATCCTAAAAGAAGAGGAGACAGAACAGAAAAAGGCACCAAAGCCCAGAATGGCCAAGAAAGGTGCGGGACAGGCAACGCATAGAAGTAAGATTTTGAAAAGGTTTAACACAGTGGTTCCCAACCTGTGGTCCATGGACCACCACTGGTCTCCAAGAATTAAAATATGATCCACAGCCTCACCGTTACTACACCATTGTAAAGAGAGCAACTGGTCTCGCAAAACCCTCTTGTAGTGCCGAAGCTTATTAAATATATTTTGCAGTGGACGAGCAGGTGCGAAAAACTGGATGGCATATGTTCTGTATCTGAAACTAGAGCTGATGAGGTCTATCCAATGCAATTTTCTGAATCCGCACCCCAAATAACCAAATGAAATCTAAAGTTGACCAAAAACTGATTCATAACCCTTTTGGTACTAATGTTGGAGAGTGGTCCCTGGTCAAAGCAGTCCCTGGTCAAGTGGTCCCTGGTGAAAAAATAGCTTGGGAACCACTGATTTAACAGAAGGCTGAAAAATGCTTGGAAGTAGGAAGAAACCATGAAAATGAACAAAATCTGGCTACCAGTATTTTTTTAAAAAACCTCTACAATTGTAACAGTAAATAAAGAACAAAACTCGAACACAGGGAAACTCTAGACAAGAAACAATCAGGAACAGATAACCGTCTCTCAACAAAGGATTCCCCCAGGCAGTAACAACCACAGTTAAAAACTGTCAGGCCATCAAATGCTAATCAAGGTGGCCAATTGAAACATTCACACCTAGCTCCATCAGACAAGAGTTCTTTCTCCCACCCTGGACTTTCCACAGATATATAAACCCAGTTTTCCTAGTTCCTAACAAACCTCACCACCTCTGAGGATGCCTGCCATAGATGCAGGTGAAACGTCAGGAGAGAATCCTTCTAGAACATGGCCATACAGCCCAAAAAACCTACAACAACCCAATGCTTGAAGTACTCTGGCATATGTCTTTTCAGGGGTAGATTGGAAGCATTGTGATTTCCACAGCTGCCACTGTTCCAATCTACTTTGCCCATAAAAAAACCCCAAGAACTTTATCGAGCATTTTGTAACCTTCCAATTAAAAAGATACAATAATACAATACCTGGAAACCACATTTGTCCTCTTGCCACAAAGGCTTCACCATTAATCCACAATTAATTGCAAGAAATGCAGTCTGACATTATTTGGAAGGCTGCACAATCCTCCTCCTTAAAAACGAATCCTGTGGACAACTGTGGCAACAAGTATATGGATCAGGCACAGGAGAAAATCAGTAGAAGCAAAATGTTCCTATATTATAGGAGACCTAATTCTCCTAGTTTGTTTTTCACCAGCAGATTTGTGCAATCCACCAAAAAAACGCCCCTGCTGGGCACAAAAGCACCGAATCAGATTGTCTCTGAATTTGCAAAGCCTCCTTGAACCCTGCAGAAGTGCAGCCTCAAATGTTCATGCGGAGAAGGATGAAAATCTGTTGAAATGGCTCTATCACACAAAGAGCACAAGACAAAACGGAGGTTCAACGTCCTTTACTATAACTGACATATTCCCCACAGCCCCACCATTCTTTACCTCACTCCACCCCCACCGCAACTAATACACCCCTCATTATTTTCACTCCACATGTTCCCACCAGTGCTGTCTGACTGGAATTTTCCAGCAGTTTCTTTAGTTTAAATCACTTCCACTTCTAACTGGAGGCCAGCTGCAGTCAAGCAATCTGTTAAACGCATAGCCCTGAGCTAGAGCTGGGACTGCGGGGCTTTGAGGGGAAGTCTGCTCCTGTGTTGTCTGGATTTAAGCAAGAATCCTGCCCTTTCTACTCCACCGGAGAAAGCCACAATTCCTCCTCAGTATTAATCATGTTTGCTCGGTTCAGAATCCCCCCAGGACCCCGGGCTGGAGGCTGTCTCACAAGTGATTTGTTGTGCTGCCAATTCTTCCCTCGCAAATGCTCTCAGAAAGGGAGAGGGATGTAGGAACAGCTGCTTTCTACGGGACAGGAAATACAGTTTATCTTGTGAGTAACCACACGTAGACGCAGCACTCGGCACAGCAGCCACTCAGCAAGGGAAAGTTTCTTGGCAGCCATGTTGAAAGTGGAATTCCATGCAAGTCTGCTCACATTGCAGAGATTAACTCAACAAATTATTCCTAATGAGACGCAGGCTTTCTTCCTCTTTTGTCTTTCCCCCAACCACTGACTGATACCTTGACTTTTCCAAGTAACAGAAACCAGACATTGGACACAATAAAGAACACCTCCCTAACAAGTGTTCTCTTATTTTGCGGTAATTGTGTCTTTCATAAAATTAAAATCCAGTTCCACCACTGGAGGAAACTATGGTTAGGTATATTGATTTATTTATCATATCAGAAGCGAACTGAGGGTACAGTTGTAATGTATTTAAAAACACAAACATTTTGTGTTTGTTGCTGTTTTCAGAACATAATCAATGGATGAGGTGAGGATGGTGTGTGATATGGTGTCTCAGTTTTTTTTAACAGTATGTTATGAGTAGTAACATTTATACAGTCCTCCAATTACAAATGGTCTTTTGAAGGCAACCATAAGGCGGATGTGACCCTCTGTGAAAGTGAATTTGACACCCCTGCTTAAGAGAGATAAAGCAGGATAGAAATAAATAGGAGGAGGGGATGGAGAAGAGAACATGAGAAGGATAACAACTCCTTATGGTAACAAAACAGTCATGAGACACTCGTTCAGATAATACAACCATCTATAGTGCTGCTGGAATGATGGTCCAACAAAGCTCAGCCCTTTCCCTTCTGTCTGGCCACTTCAGCTCTCTCCAAAATGTCGTGGCATTCTACTACATGGGCTCACACCAGAATCTCAGCCTGTGTTCGTAAGATTTATAAGAAGGCTTTTAAGCACAACTGAAAATAGGAAAGTGGTACCTAATTTCACATGACCCTCAGAACCATACATCTCCATGAAGAGTTAGAAAGCTGCACTAATTACATTTACTATCCCCATGGACACTAATTTGTTATTTTTCTCCAAATAGAAGCAACATCCCTGTTACTTTTCACATTGTCTATGCACACAGAGACATCAGATAACAAATATATCTCTATCTCAGTCCCCCATGTAGACAATTTTGTATTTTCCGGGATAAGTGATGCTTAACCTGTTACTCTCAAAATGCCAGGCAACCCAGTTCCAGTCTCATTTATTCATCCGTCAAACTTCCCAATGCTACGTTTGGAACTACAACTCCTAGAATCCGCAGCCAGCTTAGGATTCTTGGTATTAGAGTCCAAAATGCCTTTTGCACAAGTGCAAGGGGGCATCAATGTGCAACACATTTCTTCATGGGCTGTAGTATCAGATCGTAGAATATGTATCTCCTGAGGCAAATCCCTTCCTGTCACACCCTAGACTGCTGTTGTCAATTACTGCCCCTTAAAACCTTATTGGAAGAACATCCATTCAACACATGACTTTAGTACACCCCCCTCTCTTTGAACAGGTCCATGGAAATACTTTTCTGAAATCTCTGAACGTACAGGCATCACCTACTTTGGTTATTTTGCTTTCCTGACCTAATCCATAAACTGCAATAACTTACTCTGGCACATTTGCTCTACACCACACCATTTATTATTAATAGAAAATATTCCATTTAAAATATCAATGCCTTTGTTAAACATTTCGCCTCCCTGCCCCACTTTGCCAACTCTTCCCCTAAACTACTTTGGCCCTCCCTCATTCATTTTTAATCCTTCAATTCCACTCAATCCCTCCCACTTCGCCAGTGATCTATACTTGCTATCAAAGCCCAGCTCTCCAGGGACGCCCTGCAAAAGAAACACTTGATTTCTACACACCATACATATCTTTCAAATTTAGATTTACTACTTGGCTTTAAATGGAGAAGGTCAGTATCTAATGGTACTTCTCTAAATAAGTAGCACTGGATCCTCAATGGGTTTTTTTACTTCCCAACATTGCACAAGAGCATATGAAATCATAAGAAAAAGTATCAACTATCTTCGCATTCTCATCTGTAAAACAGGGATACCAGATGTTGCTTTGGACCTAGTCTTTTCGTCTTTGTCATAGCTGTCATGTCTTTTCTGAATTATGGCAACTTGCAGCAACCCAATCATGGGATTTTCTTTATTCACAGAGGGGTTGTCTTTCTCTAAGGCTGAAACTGAGGCTAGCACAAATTTAGTTTCCATGGTCGAGCAGGGGTTTTAAACTTGTTAGTGCACCAGGAGCACATCTCAACATATGACTTATATCTCAAACCTTCAATATGTAGGAGTAGAATCCATGTACCTTCATAGACACACTCTAAAAATGCTCATTCAGATTCTACATAGCCCTACCAAAGGGAAACAAACAAAGAAAAACAAAGAAATATGAACCACCTCAGAGATTAAGATCTTCCGGAGAGGTCCATCTTTGAAAGCATGACTGGTGGGAACAAGAGGCAGGGCCTTCTCAGTAGTGGCCTCTCGGCTGTGGTACTCCCTCCCCAGTGACATTAGACCAGTCCCTCCCTCCTAGCTTTAGAAAGAGAGTGAAAACCTGGATGTTGGATCAGGTTTCAGGGAAGCAGTGCAATAATTGGAATATGTGCAATGACTCTGGAACGGCCTTAGATTACGACTTGTGGACAGCGTGTTTAATAATGAATATAATTTTAAATGCTTTATATGTACTACTTTTTAATCCAATTGTTTTAAGCTTAATGTTTATATGTGTTTAAGGCATTGAATAATTGCCATATGTAAGCTGCCTTGAGTCCCCCTTGGGGTAGAGAAAGGCGGGGTACAAATAGGGTAAATGAATGAATGAATGAATACACCTTCCTGGACTAGATAAAAATTGGAGGGTGGAATTAATGGGGGTGGCCACGTGTTTAGTGGCATACTTGAATACCTTCAACAGGTCGCACCCAAAATAAATACAAACTTTTATTTGGAAATCCTTTCATTGTTATTAAGAAACCTGTAAAAATATAACAATTCAAGAGCATGCTGTTTTCTTGTATAGCCTTTTTTTCAGAACGAAAATAATATAAACTGTTAAAACTGATTTTACCATGTCAAAATACTAAATATGGTACATTAATATACCAAGATGTTCATATGGGTGTCTTCTTGGTGTTATCACTTGAAAATATTTAATCACAACTATTTTAGGTTTTTTGTTTGGAAACAGCATTGTAAAAATGAAAGGGGGGAGGGTTTACAGGGAGATGCCATAGTAGAAAAAACATCTGCCACAAAAATCACTACTGCAAGAACAGAACCAGAATGGTAACTTTTCCTGATCTGTTTAACACATAATAGAAGGGCGTGATCTTATGTAAGAGATCTTCTATTTTCTGAGCACTTAATAGATTCTACCCACAAGCATTTCCTGAGTTTCATTACCTAATGACTATAAACAAATGATACTACCTTCAAAAAAATTAAACTGGCTCTGGCACTTGAAAAGGATCAGGTAAACAGCAAAAGGGAAAAGCCCATTCTGCCTGTTTGCTGAATGAAGGAAACTTTTTATTTTGGACTTTGATCAGTACATAGTATTCCAATTGCATATATTGCACCACTGGTGTAAAATGTGGTCATCCAATCAGTCATTTTATTTATATCCTGCCTTTGAATGCTGAGGCCCAGATGTGGCATTGCAACATTCATTAACCAGCATAACTTTCAAGACAATATCATTTCCTGCTTAGATGAAGAGGCTGTTCTGGTTTCTTCTGTCATCAGGCACAAATAATAACTGGAGGTAGAGGAAATGTACCCTGGCAGAAAATGATATTCCTAAGCATACTTGAGAATCTTTGTACTTTAAAATAAAAGGCATGGATTGTTTTCTGCGTTACTTGGAGCTAGCTCCTCCCATGTTTACAAGGATAAGTTGGTTTGATTTTTTTTCAAAACAGGTAAGATCCACCTGGACTTTCTTCAGGTAGTCCTAAAGGTAGCTCAGAAAAGTATATAAATATAAGAGATGCCAGGATGATCTACTGAAAAATATTTTGTGCTCAGAACTCAATATGTGTAAGAAGAGCTCACATAATAAGCAGGTCTACTGTATATTGTCTTGAATGTTGGACTTGGATTTCAGTAGATTAAGCTTTGAATCCCTGCTTGGCCATGGAAACCTACTGGATGACCCTGGGCAAGTCATTGCTTAAGAGCAGTGGTTCTCAACCTGTGGGTCTCCAGGTGTTTTGGCCTACAACTACCAGAAATCCCAGCCAGTTTACCAGCTGTTAGGATTTCTGGGAGTTGAAGGCTAAAACATCTGGGGACCCATAGATTGAGAACTACTGCCTAAGAAGGCAATGGCAAGGCACCTCTGAACAGATCTTTTCATGAAACTCTCAGAAGCTCCAGCTAGCTTATTTTATAGTTAGAGACTCTGGAAGATAAAGTTCCAAAGATCTAGAGGGCCACAGATTGAAGACGCTTGCTCTACGACAGTAGTTCTCAACCTGTGGATCCTCAGATGTTTTGGTCTTCAACCCCCAGAAATCCTAACAGCTGGCAAACTGGCTGAGATTTCTGGGAGCTGTAGGCCAAACCACCTGGGGACCCACAGGTTGAGAACCACTGCTTTAGAATTTGGTCAGCTGCCTTAAGTTGGAGTTCACCTGAAGGCACAAAACAGCAACACAAGTATCAATAACATTTCAGGTTAGGAGGAATCAAGAGGGTGAGCAGGGAGGGCTGAGTGAAGCTGCACCAATTTCATCCTCAGCCTGCCATCGTAGGAAACAGAAGAATGTAAATGACAGAAGAAGGAATAATTACCCAGACGCCTTTTCAAAGTATTTTCAATATTGATGAACACAAAAAGGATTTTTACATAGACATCTTGTCACTGTAGCATGTTGTCATCTGTAACTATAATTGACATGCAAGTACAATGCAATCCACCAACAGGTCTGTGGAGCTGGCATATCTATAAACCTTTTCAAAGAACGGTTGTCATGCGGACTGCTGAACTAGCAAGTTGAGTCAACAGAAAGAACACTTAGCTATTTTTAGATCTTTCATTTTCTAACACAGGACTTTTGAAAAGACGTATCTTCACTAACTGCATTTCAGAGGACAGAAGCTGCAGATGCTGTTTATGGGAATGACAATTAACTGGATTTAATAAAACTTCAGATACGTCACAGTTGGAAATAAAGAGGGAAATCAGATTTAATAAACTGATATAAGCAAGTCAAAAAGTCTCTAGGAAGGTGGAAATATGTCCTCACCAAAAAGATCTATGAACTCTGAATAAGGGCAAACAAAGCCAGCAACTTACAAAGAAACCGGACAACCTTTCCATTGTACCAAGTTACCAAATCAAGGAAGTAAAACCAGTATAAAGAGAACAAAGTGAATAATTATCACACAGCCCTCAGGTCAAATTTACTTGATTATTCTTGCAATTTATTTAAAGCAAATAATACCATTTCCTATTTACTGTTCAGCAACTTCAGGAGGAAATTTGAAGGGAGATTTAACTAGCATCAGTCATCATTTTAGTCATTCAAAGTTTTGCTGATAAGAAACCCAGAGACAGACAAGTGACAAAGAACTAATGATTTGGGGAAGTCTTAATTTGCAGTCCTCTCAGTTAAAAAGTCCCACACAGCAATGAGGTAAGAACACCTTTGGCAATATAAAGCTTTGGGAGTATGACAAAACAACGAGGCTAACCCATCAAGGTTTTAAGAACTGGATCTATGGAACTCCCTTCTACAACACTGAATGAAGTTCTCACTCACAATGATGAAATGTTGCATTTATTATACACCCATCGACACAGGCTGGTCAACACATAGTCCTCAAACCCCTTTTCTATGCCTCCTATACATCTCTTTGTTGCTAACAAATTTGTCACTATGATACATGGTGCCATCATTCTGTAATGGGTACTAGGATTCCCTTTCCTGTCACTTCCTTTAGCCACAAAGGGCAAAAGACAATCGGCTCTGCAATCTCAAAGGTCTCTGAGGTACAAGCTAGATGCTCTCTTGCCAATAAAGCTGCCAACAGAAGTGCCACTTATAAACGCTCTGTGCTCAACTCCTGTAGAATACCCATGGGATTGGCACTACTACGAGACACAAATTTATAAGAGGAAACAAATCAAGTTGTTAATCAGGAGAAAATTTGCATAAAGGAATAATTTTGTTTTCCAAATGATAGAGTAAGGCAACTTAAATGTGACCTCACATCTTCCTGTTTTCCATGTTCATCTACTCTGAAGCTCCCAACAAAGCCCTCCTCAACTCTGCTTTTCAAGTAGGTGTGTGAGGGTCTTTGGTAGGAGGCCGTGCCTGCTCTCTTTTAATCGGCTCTGCGTTCTGTCAGGCATTGTAGTCACCCATTCACGATCATTCGTCGTCTCCCTGTTCAGCTCTGCAAACAGTTTGGTGAACTCGGTTTTTGAGCCGTTGGGTGCATATATGCACACCAGGAGGCGTGTCAGTACAGTCGGTAGGTTAAATCTGCTTAGTTACAGGAGACTTCCGCAGCTAATTAAACTCATAATAGCTTTCCCCTCAAACCAGATCTATCTAATCTTCATGCCAACAACCAGGAACAGATGCTGTACAGCAACCTTCCTCTGCTTCATGATTCTAGGATGACTCAGATGTTTCAAAGACAATTACTGAATTCCCTTCAGAGACTTCTGCTTGAGGATTACTTAAGCAGGCTCTGCAGCTTCCTTAAAACTTCACCATGACCTCACATCTTCCTGTTTTCCATGTTCATCTACTCTGAAGCTCCCAACAAAGCCCTCCTCAACTCTGCTTTTCTTAAGCCACTGTCTCCAATGTCTAACTGAGCCTTCAAAATACAGTGACCAGAACCTCTGATCAACCACATTCTTACCCTATGTCATGGTCCTGGCTTACTGGTCTTTGGGGAGAAATTGGTGGCTCTTGAAGGAACTTTTAATTATGAATCAAATGTGTTGATCTCCCAATGGATCCAAATTATATACTCTTTCTTCCTAGTACCTATGTAAACATGCATGTTCTCCCAGAGTTATTTTCAAACTGTCACCTTGAAATTTCCCTCCCATAGTACCTATAACTAAGGCAAATCTCCATTGCCTGCCCAATATATACTCATAAATCCAGGTTTCTGGCTTCCCTGATTATATCAGGGATGCGCAGAAAAAAAAATAAAGACGTAATGAAAGGCTGGATATTTTGCAGCAGTACAGCATGGATTTCTGGGGGTCCATTTATAAGACATCATTCTATTTTCACTGTCATTACTCCACCCCATGGAAGCCTGTGATTTGCAGTGTAAGGGTTTAAGGAGAAGCAGTGTGATAAGTTTTATTATTAGGCTAGGGCACTGGGAAGCTAGGGTTTGAACTCCCACATAATCACAGAAATCCACTGACCTTGAGAAAATTACACACACTGAGCTTCAAAGGAAGGCAATGGCAACCCCCCTCTGAATAAATATTGCCAGGAAAAGCTGTGATAGCTTTGCTTTAGAGTTGCTGTATGTCAGAAATGACTTGAAACACATAACAACAACATCAATTTAGATTTCACATCAAGGTGCACTGCCAAAATCAAGGTGCACTGCCAAACACCAAGCCCAATGGTTTTCCAGGATGTTGCTATGGCAGTTACAGTGGAATACAGTGCTTTGTTTAGTGCAATGGGTCCCTGATTCTCAAACACTTAACAAAAGCAACAAAATGATATTACTGCATAGAAAAAAAAGGCAACAGTGGAATGATTTTGTGTTGTGGTCCTTAATTGAAATTGAAATTCCATGAGCCTGCTTTTTTCTCCTGGTGGGTGGGTCTCAGAAGTCAACAATACATAATACAAAAAGTAAATACAGCAAGTCTTAAGTATGTCCATCATTGCCCCCACTCAAATATTACTCACAATCAAATCACAAACAGACAAAAAAGATTATGGTTCTTCTCAAGAAGAGGAGAAAACTTCAGATAGATATTGGTCAGAAATGTTATCCCAACTTCACAGAATGGTCAATGAAGCAAAACAGTCCTAGGAGGTGAGAAAAAAAACCCACACCCTTTGGTTTCAACATGGGAAAGGATAGAGTATTTCAGACCCAGTTAAACTACGGTAACTAGTAAATCAATACTTTAGGCACACACAGGATCTAGAGAAGAGTACAAGCACTTTGGGAGGGGGGGTATCTTTCAGAGTGTGGGTAATTGTACCATCAATATTGAATCCATGGATAAAGGAGCCACACTGTACTTTTGTAGTGTGAAAGGGCTCATTATTCCAAAAAAAACCCTCATACATTAACATTGCTTTTCCTTCAAGCAATTCCCTGCCCCAAAGTGACATCACTCATTAGCAATGTATTACTTAAAAATACAAAAACAGCTTGAACCCTCAAACCAACCCTTCTGAAGCCATGAATAAACTGTACCTATTAAACCACAAATCCTAACCATGTCAGTAACTGCTAAGTAGTTTTCTAAATCATTACTCCCTGATGTCAGGGGAGAACTGTCACCAGAGGAATATATTTCTCCACTGTACCTCTCCCAAATTGATTTTTACTTGTTTAACATTCAAAATGCCCCCTATTCCCCTCCACAGGTAAAAAGAACAATGTACCCATGTCCTTCCCTACTGCTGTGGACCCAAGTGGAGCTTTTCAACTTCAGGCCGAAACTCCTATTTAGATATTTTCCAACCAAGACCCATTATATAACTATTACCTATGCTGAAACTGGGAGTCTTCAATTCACAGTACAAAGAATCACATTGTTCATTCCAATCAACCATTTCATCCCATAACAACTATACAACACTAAAAATCAGAAAACCAGAACCGCTTGACCCAATTGCATCCATCTATCCCAGAGCTTGAAAATATTAAACCCCCAAATAAATTCCAAAAAGCAAACCTTGGTTTTTACAATGCCATTGTATAAAAGAGGACTTGAACATTTGTGGATTTGCTATCCATTGAGTTCTGAAATCAAACCTCAGTGAATACCAAGGGCCCACTGTATTCAGAAGTTGTTGCAGAATAACCACCACACATAGAAAATGCCATAACCTGAACTACAGGAGAACGAACCTACATTCCGCATGTTTCACCTGTATCGAATATGTCACCAGGATTGTGTTTGCCCCCATCCTCTGCTCTACAAATCTTCCAGATGTAAACTGGACTGCAGCTTCCATAAAGCTATGATGGCATAAAAAAATGACCAGGCCATCAAAGTTAACAGTAATGGGTTAAATAGACTAACTGACCAACTCAACAAACAGAAGCTTCCTATGACCACAGCTTTGTCAAATGCTACTGTCCAGTCCTAAGAACAGTTGTCATGTTAGTAATTGTATTTTGGGCTGTAGTGTGTGAGCACCAGAGCATGGCATTGTCAGACTAGAATTGCATGGAGTACCTTGTGGTCTTAGTGGTCAAGAATAAAGAGGGCATGTTTACTAGAATGAACTAAAAAAACTTTATTCAGCCTAAACTCCTACTTTAGGGATATGATTCTCTTTCTCATATAAAAATTACTACTTCAGAGAACTCACCAAAAGAGAGAAACATACAGTATATTGACAATAGTTTGGCACAAATCAAGAGAGGGAAGCATACTTAGGCTAGGAACATGCTGCCCAACAGCATTAAGAATTATTTATTTATTTATTTGTCACGTTTCTATACCGCCCCTCTCAGCCAGAAGGCGACTCGGGACAGTTTACACAGGCAGTCTCTGCCCTCAATACAACACAGCAACAAGTCAACCCCCCCCAGAAAAAACATATAAAAATTTAACAATTAAAAACATACAATTGCAGCCTCAGCGTCATGTTGAAATCAGTTCTCATCACATTGTCGTCATTCCTTATATCCAATTAAGTCTTATATTTCATCAACAAATGCCTGCTCAAATAACCAGGTCTTGACTTTCTTGCGAAACATCAGGAGGGAGGGGGCCAATCTGATGTCTTTAGGGAGGGCGTTCCAAAGCCACCACTGAAAAGGCCCTGTCTCTCGTCCCTACCAGTCGCGCCTGCGAAGAAGGCGGGACCGAGAGCAGGGCCTCTCCAGATGATCTTAAACATCTTGATGGTTCATAGGGGAGAGCCAGCAGGTTTGAACCGTTTAGGGCTTTGTGCCCACTTTGAATTGTAGCAAACTGGCAGCCAGTGGAGCTGGCACAACAGAGGAGTTGTACGTTCTCTGAATGGCGCTCCTGTTATCAACCTGGCTGCTGTCCGTTGGACTAGTTGCAGCTTCCGAACAGTCTTCAAAGGCAACCCCACGTAGAGAGCATTGCAGTAATCTATACGGGATGTAACCAGAGAATGGACCACCGTGGCCAATTACTTTGGTCAAAAGAATATAAGAGCCTGCAGGACAAGACGGCTCAAGAAGAACAAAAGAAAAGGCAATGTTTATGGAGGACTCATGCAATGTCATAGATTCTTGCTGCAGAATATCTCTAGAAGCCAAGATGACTAAACTGAAACTGTTGCACACTGTCCACATCGTGAGAAGACAGGACTCACTAGAAAAGATAATGCTTGGTAAAGTGGAGGGCCATCTCATATTTCAGATGAATAGACTCAATCAGGCAAAGTCTGCAAGCCCTGATAGGGTCACTTGGAGGTCTCACATTCTTAGGGTTGGCATAAGACGAAGCTGACTTGAGGACAATTAATAACAAAAATCCCAAAGATCTTGAAACTGACCCCTGAATGCGTTCATAATGAAAGGGAGCAAAGTACATTTAACAGATCACCAATGCAACCAAATTCATTCTGCAGACTGTAACAAAGTTTGCTTTTGATGCCCTGTTACAGTGAAGGGCGTCAAGGAACAGATTACCACAGAATGAAACAGAGGTCTTAAATACTGGATTACAGCAGCCTATACTTGGATTACTCTTTCAGAAAGATGGAAAATTGACTACAGGTCTACTACACGTTCATCAAAAGCCTCCTGCAAACAACAAAACAAGTCACAATGAGAAAGATATTCAGTGATCATTACAACTGTTACTGCAGAGGCTACATCAAGCTTCACATTAAGTTTAAGCCTAATCATCACTGGTATTAATACATCCCATTTACAGCCAACCTGTCTTTCCATTCAGTTGAAGGCAGTGTATGTGGTTATTTCCCTTCCCTTGTTAAACTCACAACAACCCTGAAAGACAGGCCAAGCTGAACGGTGTTAATGGATTCATGTTCATCCAGAAACCTTTATGACTCAAGTGGGTCTTCAACCTGCATATCCTAAGAACTTGTCCAATACTAACCATTACACAGCATTAGCTCTCTAATACTAATTTCCCTTGAGAAATAAAGTCATATCAAAAAGGACTGTAGTACTTGAAAAAGGAAGGGGTTGCTTTTGGAGAACTCATTACAGGGAAACCACTTTGCCACACATTTTGTATGTTCTGTGACTTCAGAAAAAATATATATAGAAGCTGTATCTCATGCTGTAATCTGGTATGATATATATTAAAAGAAAGGGGGATTACTGTCACCCCTTACTCCCTTAATCATGTGTCAAACTCAAGGCCCACAAGCCAAATACAGCCTTACATGTCATTTATGTGGTCCTCTAAATGCTGGACCAAAGCTCCTGTATTCCTCATCATTAGACATTATGATCAGAGCTGACCAGAGTTGTGATCCCGTAACACAACCAGGGACCACTTGACCACGGACCACTTTGACCAGGAACCTCTCTCCAACATTAGTACCAAAAGGGTTACAAATCAGTTTTTGATCAACTTTAGATTTGGTTTGGTTTTTTGAGGTGCTGATTCAGAAAATTGCATCAGCTCTAGTATCTGATACAGAACATATGCCATCCAGTGGTCGCAATCTGCTCGCCCACAGAAAACCATATTTAATAATCTAGAGCTGATGTAGAAATAGTAATCTTTCGTGGGTAGTCAGCCTCTCACCTCCCAACATCCCCATTGCCTCGGCACTATAAGAGGGTTTCGCAAGACCAGTCACTCTTGTTGCAACATGGTTTTGAGGCAACAATGTAGTAATGGTGAGGCCGCAGATCATATTTTCGTTCTTGTGGACCACTGGTGGTCCACAGACCACAGGTTAGGGACCTCTGGTTTAGTCAATATAGTGGGGTCTGAATTTAAATGCAAGGCTTACAAGTCCCATTATCCCCAGTCGTTGTGACTGATAATCAAAAGTGATGGGAGTTGTCATTCAATAACATATGGGCACCCAAACTGGGTAAAAACTAAATAGCATCAACCACTATGTAAAAAACTATAGTTGGCCCTCTGTATCTACAGATTTTCTGTCCATGGATCCAGCGGCCCTTTAAAGGCAACCATAATGATAGTGCGGCCTTCACTGACAATGAGTTTGACAATCCTGAGTTAAATTGTTTTGCTGGTAAGTTTTTTAAAATCTGTTACAGTGATTCAGATATTTTGGCCTTCAACTCCCAGAAATCCTAACAGGTTGTAAACTGGCTGGGATTTCTGGGAGTTGTAGGCCAAAACACTCCGGGACCACTGATCTATTAGAAAGAAAATGTTTTGGACCAAATCACAGTTGAGCAGACACTCAAGGGAATGAGTTTGTATTAGAGTATATAAAACCGTAGATAAAATAGTTACTTCCCAAGTATTACTCTTACTTGCTAGGGAGAATAATCAATATGCTTGGTTAGGGAGAAATCAATATGATTCCAAAATGTTTGGTGTCAAGACTTTAAAAAGCCTTCCCTATTAAGTGGAGGAAGCCATATCCATGACACATTGCACAGAACTGACAAAATAATCCTAGAAGGCAATGAATTTTCCACCCCACGTATTTTAAAAAAGAAAAGTCTCAGCTCAGAAAGCACAGGCTTCAACTAATGCATTAAAGCTTTCCAACACATGTCACGGGCAGCAGCCATGACAGCTAGAGTGGTGCATGAATTCCCACAAAGGTGTTCTGATAAAAGCATTACTGCCTGGCAGTGGAAGCAAAACCTCAAGGCTGCAACACTTCCAGCAGAACGAACCATCACTGCCAAGAAACCTCTTTCAAGCATCCTACAGCGAAAGCCTCTGCGCACGCACACACACACACACCATTAGCTGCTTCTGCCTGCTGTAACCTCCCTGTGGATACAGAATGACAGTTCAGATCAATCATCTCTTAACATCGAGCTGTATTTTCAGGGGTTTTGCTGCTGCTGTTGCTGTTAAAAGGAAGGGTGGTGAACACAGCACTTTTAAACAGGTTTGTGGGCCAAGGTGAGAAGGAAACTCAACTTTAAAGCAGCCTAAGCGGAAACAAGAGAACCCAACATTCAGGACAGCATCCACCTCAGTTATTATTTGACAGCTCCAAACCTGTTCAACCAACAAGTGGGAGAAAACGATAAAACATTTAAAAGTAGGAGTAAAAAAAAGTTATGACTAGAAAACAGACTTTTGGAAGATTGTTTTTTGTTTCCTTTCGAAAAAGGGAAAAATTTATTTTCCTCCAAGTCCATGAAAACTCCAAATCTCATACGGAGCAAAGTATACTGAAGACTTTCAATATACCTGAACTCAAACAACTGGAACTCTCAAGCAACCGGCAAAGGAATTTAAAAAAAACTTGAAATAAAATAATTATTGAAATAAAAATCAGTTAAACCGTGTCACATTATGTTAAGTTTGCCTTTATTTGTCTCCATTTGCTTTGATTACTCTATTTCAATACTAATAACAAGTTAATACATAGTTTATGATTTTGCACAGTATGGGTTATAGCATTTATTAGGCCTATTTTTAATAATAACTCTCAAAAAACCAGAAATTACATTTATCTGGCATCTACCAATCCCCATGGGTGCCAGTTAACTCCTGCACTATGTGAATTTGAAGAGCAACTTGCCAATAAAAGGACCCATCGATGCAACAGTAAAACTCAGGTATGTGCTGATCATGAAGCTACAGCCAATCGACCTCTCCAGAATATGACTCAATAAGACACTCTTTTGTAAGCATAGCATTTTGCAATATATTTATATTCCAACATATACACATAATTGGCTGCATGTTAAATGTCTTAATGAAAGCCCATCTCCCTCACCTTCCTGTGAACTCGTTTACTAGATTGCATATGATGTCTTCATTCTGGGATCTTCACATATCACCACTTAGCAAACTGTGCTACATTATTTCACCTTAACTGCCTGTGGGAATCCTGGGATTTGTAGTTTAGTGTGGCTCAAAAGCTCTCTGGCTGGAAAATTTAAGTTTGTTGCTGTGTGTCTTCAGGTCCTGTTTGACTTGTGGCAACCTTAAGGTGAACTAATCACAGGGTTTTCTTGGCAAGATTCAAAGAGGGTTTGCCATATGAGGCTGAGGTCACACCTACACTGCCATATAAAATCCAGATTATTTGATTTGAACTGGGTTATATGGCAGTGTAGATTTATACAATCCAGTTCAAAGCAGATAATGTGGCTTATCTGCTTTGATAATCTGAATTATATGGCAGTCTAGAAGGGGCCTGAGAGAGTATTTCTTGTCCAAGATCAGCCAGTGGATTCCCATGGACAGGAAGGAATTCAAACTCTTGGTGACTAAATGCTCTTCCCAAAACTGCAAATCTCAGGATTCCACAGGATGTTAGCATGGCACTTAAAATAGAATACATTGCTATACCAGTGTGGTGTAATAAGGGTTTTAATTGCGTTCGTCTTCAAATTATAACATCTATTATGAGCTATTGTGCAAAAAGGGTGTCCCTGGAATTTCAAAGTCTAATGACATGAATAACTCAGATAACTAGATTAAGTGTATGTACTAAATCCATTCTTAATCCTACTTAGAGTGGAGCTATTGAGACCAATAGGATTTAAGCCACTTATAATTAACAAATCCTATTAATTGATTCATGGGGCTAATATGAGATTTAGTATAAGATCTATCACTGCTTGGTTCAGAAGGATTTTCCCATTAAAGCAGATGCTTTAGAGTTCACTACAAACGCATAATTTCTTAACATAATCAACTGATAGGATTCTTTAGAATCTGTCGATTTAAAATAACACACAGGTTCTTCGTGGATTATGAAAGCAGTCGGGATTTTTTGATGATTTGTTCTTTGACAAATAATTATGACCTCTTATGGCATCAACAATGCTGGCATTCCACCGCCAAATAAGAACTTAGCTGTTTCTTAAAGTTTTGGGGCCATGACTGATTTCATCCAAATGTCCATGCTGAAATAGTTTTACATTGTTTTAACTGAATTCAAACTTTCTTAAGTGCCAAATGCTTTTAGCCTTTACATTGTTGTTATTATTTCAAACAGTTTAAATTGATTTTACTGTACACTGCCTTGAGAACCTCCGATATAGAGCGTGATTGATCCTTAACAACACAATACCTTGTTCGCCCAGAAAAGGTCTACCTCCTATAGTCCTCTTTGCAGGAATAATCTCAATCAGAAACACAAACTGATCCATCAGAAACTGATTAGCAACCCACCAGCAGCACAATCTACTTTTCTGCTCATAACTAATTTTGATATTACAACAGGGCTTCGTTTCACATACACACCATTCCTTCCAGGTCTTATCTTGACCATCTCTTCCATGGCTCCATCCAATGGCCACTGCCCGTGTGCAGAAGACCATGAGGTCTTCTACTGCCTGCGCCATGACAGATCAGTTGCTATAGGGGCTCTTAAGTAACAATTCACCTTGGCCCATCTCATAACAACTCTTTAATCACCATGTTTTCTCTTGTGGGTTATATGTTATTGAATTGAAACTCTCAGCATCTATAGCTAGCATGGTCAATGGTGAGAAATGCTGAGAGTTACAGTCCAACAACACTGGAAGTGCTGCATGATTCCGACTCCTAGTTTACTTCAATGACTTTCCAGCTCTCTATATTCAAGCACGTGGAAAACAGCTTTAGAGCTTATGACCCTTTTTTATTCATACTGTCTCTGTATTCCTAGTTGTGCATTTTTTGCTCCTACTCCATGTTGGGCCAAGGGGATGATATGATAAGCAGTGCCCACAGGACCTCAATCTTTGTCATGCTCATTGTCTCATCCCTACATGAGAACAGTTTTGAAATTCAGAATTAGGCACCAGGCACTGAAGCATAAAGCAATGTTTTTTTTACCAATAAAATGGGGAATAACCAGCCCACTTAGAGTAGCAAAAGTAGTATGAAATCATCTGTTTTGAAGACATGAAAAGACACTATGTAAAGATTGATCAACCATGCTTTACAGACTCAGGCGCATTCCACTCACTATGGACTGCACTCCATGATAAAAAGCAACATTAAAAATCTCCTTTGACAATGCCTTTGTACTTTTGGTACCAGGGACCATACGCACCTTATTTGTGGCAGTAGCACTGGATCCTGCGACCACAGGTACATTAGTCACTTGCACTGACAAGTAGTTGTTATCTATGAGAGGCCAGGCCCCTTCCACTTTGCATGTCTGAAAGTGATCCTTAAAGGTCCGTAGATGGGGATCTCCAAATAAGCCACAGAAAAAGTATGTAGGAGGAGCCTGCTCCCCTCCGCGTTGCTCTCTGGCTCCCTGGCGCCCACTGTAGTTACATGGGTCATGTATGACTTCGGGGTTAGTCGAGGATGTTGGGCCATCCTTGGAGCAGTTCCTCTGGCTCATGAGGTCACTGATCCCTAAGACAGCAGAATGATAGACCAGGTTCCCTCGACAAACTTTGGAATTGCGGGTGGTGCAGGCGGAATAGGCACGCAGGGCTTTGCAGAACTCCAAATCAAAGCCATCAATGGCAGAATTTAAGTGAGAAGTCAACGATACGAAGTCTGTGGTGCATTTCTGGATGCGACATGGCGTCTGCAACTGGCAATCACCTAAGTGGAGAAGCAAGAAAAGGAACGTTATCTTGTGTCATAACATTCTTAGGAATCAACAAGGAAAATTTGTCATTTTAAGTTAAGACTGGGCAGTCTACATGAACCTCTCTGGTTCCCCATGTACTCCACATTCCCATAGGCCTCATGTGTCATGTGGAGGGGGATGATGATGATGATGATGATAGCAACTTTATTTTGGAACCCCACCTCGATCTCCCGAAGGGATTCTGGGCTGCTTACATAAGGCACAATGTGCCAAGGCAAAGCATAAAATAAACACACAGTACAATACAATAAAGTGAAAACTATAAAATATAAAAACAGTTTAAAACTCAAAACAACACCCAATGACCTATGGTAACAACTACCATAAGACATGGCCAATCTGTAAACAAGACAAGGGAATGGGATAGTGCAAAATGTAGCTAAGGGACAGGGCATGGGATGGAACGGAAATGCAGTGTTGTGTCATTGACTGCAGACCATTGGGCTAAATGTTCTCAAAGGCTTGTTTAAACATCCAAATCTTCAGACCCCTATGGGAGGAGGACAGTGTGAGGGCCTGCCTAATCTCCCTGAGGAGGGTGTTCCAAAGCCAGGGGCCACCACCAAGAAGATCCTCTTCCTTGTCCCAACCCACCACACTTGTGACGGTGGTGGGATCAAGAGGAAGATCTCCCCGATAGATCTTAACGCTTGAGCAGATACATAGGGAGGGATGCAGTCATGAAGATAGACAGGGCCCGAACCGGCCCAAATCCCAAAATGTATATCATTTCAGTCCCCCACTTCTCCCAATGAAGGACTCAGAAAAGGCAATTTTCCCCTCAAAGGCTTCTGGAGTACACATTTTATCCTGTTTCCTTGGGCTGGTCCCATCTAGTTTCTAGGGAAAAAGCCTCTGGGGATAAACTAGCCCAGGTGGATAACATTAACAAAGCACACTTCAACCCCAGGAGCACAATTTGCCATTCTCAGACTTTTCTAAGAGTACAAGGTCAGACTGCAAATTTCAGGGAAGGCAAAAATGACATCTGGACTTTCAGAAGTTACGTACCTCACATTAAAATAATTCATGCGTTACTTGTATACAAATAGGTCTCTCTAGTGCTGTTGTCCCCCAACCCCGACAGCATTCATAAGATGTTGAGTCCTAGTTCTTCATAAACACCTGAAGCAAGTGCTACCAATTTCAGTGGGACTTATTCCCAAACAAATGTGCATAGGATTGCTGTCTCACTCTCAGGTTAACAAACATTTGACTTGGCTGATGCCAGCCCCCTAAATCCCAAGACGACTAGTAGCTCAATCCTATGTATGTTTTATTGGAATAAAATCTCTGGCATCCATAAATGAGTCTTGTTTCCAGCAAGTATGCTTAGGAGCCCAGCCAAAAGTGGTTTGTACTTTGGGCTTTTTTGTTTGTTTGTTTTAAAGTAGTATGCCTAATGCAGCACTTAATTTCCAAAGATGAAACTGGATTTAAGCGCAAATAACATAGGCAAATACACCAAGATGTTGTTGTTTGCTTGTAATTTAAGAATAACAGCCAATGCTTTGTAACCAAAGCTGTGTTTATTCTTCATGGCCTGCTCCTTTCCCAAAGACAGCACAAGAAATTAGCCTAGGACATTTTATAGCAAGGAAGTCAAAATTTTACCATCCGAATTAAACAACAGCACGATTTGACAAATTATTTACCATTCATGATTCAGATTTATAAAACACACAGGGATATTATAAACAAATAGTAAAGGAAAAGGTTTCCCCCTGACATTAAATGTAGTCGTATCCAATTCTGGGTGTGTGTGTGTGAGCATCTCCAATTCTAAGCCGAAGAGCCAGTGTTGTCCATAGACACCTCCAAGTTCATGTGGCCAGCATGACTGCATGGAGTGCCATTAGCAGTACCTATTGATCTACTCACGTTGGCATGCCTTCAAACTGCTAGGTTTGTAGAAGCTGGGCCTAACAGCAGGAGCTCACCCTGGTCCCCGGATTCAAACCGCTGACCTTTCGGTCAGCAAGTTCAGCAGCTCAATGGTTTAACCCACTGCACCATTGGGGGCTTCTCTATAAACAAACAGTCACCCAAAAATAAGTAGCAGGTTCCCGTCATGGAAATAATATTAAGATGGCAAGCAAGAGGACTGGGAGAACAAAGGTGAAGAGGGAATTCATATAAGAGAAATCATAATTTAGAAATGTTGTTTTTTTAGGACTAAGATTGTCAAAATCTTCCTTTTCCAGTTACAAAAGGGACAGACTTCTAATTTAAATCATTAGACATTTCCACTAACACACTACTAAATGTGTACGCTTTTTTTTTTCTTCCGTACTTCTTATTTAAAAGCGTGCAGTGACTTCCAGGATTCTGTATTAGTGTAGTGATACCACAATACAGACTGCACATAAACTCTCACACATTCAATGAAACTGAGAGGAACAGAGCGTGCAAAGTTACCTTTTTGGCAGAGAAAGAAATATGCAGGCCCCAAACCCAGTTTGACTTCCTTCCTGGCTGAAACCCAAGTGCTTGCTCTCCTTATAGAAAGATGGGGCCTCTATCCAGCCTCCCACAATTATTCAAAACTGTACTTAATATGCATTAACCATAAAAACTACACAGTGTAGCTATGCCTCGTCGCCCAAGGGGGAGATGGAGGGAGTCATGGCAGGCAGGTGGCAATTTTACAATTCAATCCACTAAAAAAATAAAATCCAAACGCCACTGGCTTCTCACTATGTCATGATTGCCTGGCTTCTGGGGGAGGCTGGCTGAATTGGTACCCATTAAAAGGACTCCCCTCTCGCCCTCCTTCCAACTAATCTGTTCAAGCTTAACCAAACTCAGCTGAAAAGCACAGCTCATGTCGAGTCCTAGTAAAAACATTCCCAAAGGACAGGCTTCCAGATGGTTTGGACTTAAAATCCATAGCATTCTTGACTAATATAAATCTAAATAAAGTGTTGTTGTCGTTGTTATTGTTATTAGTCATGCTAGCTTCTAGGAATTGAAGTCCAAGACATCTGGTTGGGAAAGGCCACAATGGGCCATTCCAATGTGTACTTTTGGCCTGTTTCACATCCTATACTTGTCACTGCTTGTTTCTCCCGTTTGAGTCTTACTGGTGAACCTAGATGTAGATAACTGAAACTGAGAGTACTGAACCTATGGATATTGGGAGTGGGGTACATTTTGTATACCAATTAGTGAAAGAAATTGAGACAGTGGCTCCCATCTCGTTCCTTTTGTTTTTTCAACCAGGGAATTCAATGCCACTTTCAACTATGGGACTTTTTTTTCATTTCAGGACTGACTTGAGAAACTGCAAGTTGCTTCTGGTGTGATAAAACTGGCTGTCTGCAAGGACATTGCCCAGGAGGTTGCCCAGATGTTTTGCCATCCTGTAGGAGGCTTCTCTCATGTCCCCACATGAGAAGCTGGAGCTGATAGACGGGAGCTCACTCCGCTCTCCGGATTCAAACCGCCGACCTTTCAGTCAGCAGTCCTGCCGGCACAAAGATTTAACCCAGCCATGGGCAAACTTTGGCCCGCCGAGTGTTTTGGACTTCAACTCCCACAATTTTTAAACGGCTGAGTGGGGGAAGGAAGAGGCCTGAGGCAGTTAGGAATTGTGGTAGTTGAAGTCCAAAACACTTGGAGGGCCGAAGCCTGGTTTAACCCATTGTGACACCAGAGGCTCCTAACTATAGGACTAAAACTTCTGAAAGTTGGCTTGATTGCACCCTTATGTTCTTGCAAGAGAGTTTCAGTGCTAATTTTCATACCCACAAAACAGCAAAGTATTTAATATCTGATACAACAAAAAAAAACCCCTCAAAAGTAATGTTTTTGAATATAGGGTGCCCATCTAACTTCTCTCTGTCTGTCTCTCCTGCTAGTCTGGAACAAAGCAATCTAGATTCCCCCCATATCACCTATACTATACTGGACACAAGAATAGTCAAATTGCTTTTGAATTACATGTCCTCAAAATCCCCCAACCAATGGCACTTGGAGTCTAGGACTTATACACCAACAGAGTAACTTTTCTAGGTTCTGAATAATACCCACCACTTTGTTATCTGTGCTGACAGCTGATAAAAACTCAAATAATAAACCTGGATAATGAATATATAACAAATTTATGACCAGGAGGGAGAGAATGCCAATGGCTCCATAATAACAAATTGAAAGTTTTCAGTGTTCTTGGAAGGTTAGGGAGGAAGTGATAGCAGGGACAAAATATTTATGAGCTAGTTTGGGAGATTTCTCAGGTTTGATAGTAAAGCAGTCAATGAAATCACTGTGGATCTGTGTTCTAAAAGCACTATACACCAACATAATTAAATGCTGTTCTTAACAAGCACACGGCCCAGCAAAAGCGTATGGTCTCGAATGTCTTGAACACTTGTCTTTTCATACTCTCCAGCATTCCAGCCAGGATAAACTTCTGAAGAGCCTGAAACAGCATTCCATGCACAAAGCCTTCCCACTTTTCAAAACAGTATTAATTACACTGCCTAGCAAAAGAAAAAGAAAAAAAAGACAGCCATATTAAATGACTTTGCATGTGTGTGAAGTATATGCTCGTATAAGTAAGGGATATTTTTAAGCTATACAGCAGGATTCCACTTCAGAGCACTCTGGAGCATCTCCAAGAAATGCTACAATCTGCTTTGTCCTCTTAATAAGAATGCTCTTTGGGGAACTGTAAAGTGGATAAAGAAAGTGAGCAAAATAGGATCATGTATAAGGTAACTTCAGCAGAGCTTAGAAAAGTTATTTAGTTTGGATGCCAATAAAGTAAGATGAGGGGGAAAAGATGGAAATTCCTTCCCTCTTCAATTGAAATCAGGATGGTCAACCATTCATTTTGGCTGCATTACAGACCAAAGATTTCTGTCGAACTGTGGTCACTGTCTGATGGATTCTTAGAACTGAAGCCCAAAACAGCAGAATCTCCAAACTTTGCTTTTAGCAAGACAGTCTACTCCACCTGAGGAGTAGTTGGTAATACTACAATTATACCTCTGATTAATAGCTACCATTCGTATCCGTGCCCCGTTTGTTCCACCAGCTCAACAGATATCTTGAGCAATAATCAATTTATTCGCCCCCAAGGAACTGGAAAATGATGCTTCCGTTCGATGTTTGGTCTTATGTCTGATATAACAGGCTGTGTTTTTTTTATTTAATTTTAGTTGTTAAGTCATAATTTGTTTTTGTATGTTGGGTTGCAAAATTTCATGACTATGGATGTATTGTTGTGTTCAGGCATTGAATGTTTGCCTTTTATGTTTGGAATCCGCCTTGAGTCCCTCTGGGGAGATAGGGCGGAAAATAAAAATATAGTTATTATTATTATTACTACATCTTCCTAAAGTAAATGTGCCACGGTTATTTGAAATTGTTATAAAATATATTCACAAGCTGTGAAGTTAGTAATTTCCAAACTTTACTGAAAACATCAACAGGTAAAGCCTGTTTCATGAAAAAACAGGATCTGTTACCAATGCAACTAAAATAAACAAATAAATCAATCGACAATGCTACTTTTTTTAATGCAGCTTTCTCTTCCCAGTCCTACTGATCCACCTTCTACTGCATTTCTTTCCTCCCCACTTTATAATTAACTGGTTTCCATGGACACCCGAATGCAATGATGGTTGTTTTCAAACTCAGGACTAAACCAAAAACGGCACACAGGAGTAAAAACCTTAATAAGAGCTCTATGCAATGTTAAATAGTGATACCGTTTTCAATGTCCACAAGAGGAAAAGAGTCCATCAGTATTAGCAGCTTCATGTCTACTATTTATAGACCAATCTGTTTCATTCCTCCAGTCAAAAGGGAAAAAAATAGCCAGTCTCCGGTTGCTTGAAAATAAAACCCCTGTTTATTAAATGTCTAACAGCTGAGAATGGGGGAGGAGGGAAGATTTGAGGATAAGGAATTCTGGGTTTGGCCTTTATATTAAAAGAACAGGGACTGGTTCAGCCTTGATAATTCAAGTAAATCTCCAGGTGGCCTGTCACAAAGCCAGGAAGAGGAGAAAAATATGATGACTGCCCTAATTTTATGCATTTTTACCTTGGAGATAATTTTCACTCCCTTCAGAGTTCACCAAGTCTCTTTTAGGAAAACTTCTATCTAGAACTGTATCTTGTTTACTCAGAATTATGTGAATCTACTTCCAAGTAGTGCAGCGTTGTTCAACATGGGGGTAAGAACCCGGGGGGGGGGGTCGCGAGAGGGCGTCGGAGAGAGGCCGCTAAGGACCATTGAAAAACACAGTATTTTCTGTTGGTCATGGGGGTTCTGTGTAGGAAGTGTGGACCAATTCTATCATTGGTGGGGTTCAGAATGCACTTTAATTGTATGTGAACTATAAATCCTAGCAACTACAACTCCCAAATGTCAAGGTCTATTTTCCCCAAACTCCACCATTCTTTACATTTCGGCATATTGGGTATCCGTGCCAAGTTTGGTTCAGATCCATCATTGCTCGAGTCCGCAGTGCTCTTTGAAAGTAGGTGAATTACAATCCCAAAACTCAAGATCAATGCCCACCAAACATTTCCAGTATGTTCTGTTGGTCATGGGAGTTGTGTGTGTGCCAAGTTTGCTTCAATTCCATCGTTGGTGGAGTTCAGCATTCTCTTTGATTGTATGTGAACTATAAATCCCAGCAACTACAACTTCCAAATGAGAAAATCACCCCCACCCATATTCAAATGTGGGCATCTTGGGTATTTGTGCCCTATTTGGTCCAGTGAATGAAAATGCATCATGCATATCAAATATTTACATTACAATTCGTAACAGTAGCAACATTACAGTTATGAAGTAGCAACGAAAATAATGCTATGGTTAGGGGGTACCACAACATGAGGAACTGTATTAAGGGGTTAGGAAGCATTAGGAAGGTTGAGAAACACTGAAGTAATGGATATAAGGTCAGTTGCAGTTGTGATTTTCCTGCTTCTTGGCAGTGTGTTGGACTGGATAGCCCACAAGGTCTCTTCCAAATCTATGAGTACTGATTTAGGTAGAGATTTGCCTTGAAATCTGATTGAAGTTTGGCTTAAATGTTCCCCATCACAATTAAAATGGCTTGAGCAGTTGTATCTGAAGCATTAAAACTGAAGCACACTTGGCACCATTAAGGCAGCATTCACAAAACTATAAATTCACCATGAAAGCAATACCACAAGATTGCCAATTTCAGCCGCACTGGTGCCTGTTCTTTCAATATCCCTATTAATGTGGCTTGCTGTTTAGAGAAACGGAGAGGAGTTTTAAAAGCTGCATGAGTGAGGAAATAAGTAATGTGGGTGTAATAAAACATATGCCTAACCACCTGCAGGAGGAAAAGCATTTGCATGAAGACCTTGCAAAATCCTGCAAGAAATCACTCGCACTTCAGAAGGACCTCACAAAAAAAGGCAGCAGCAGCTGGGTGGCATTCAAGTCATTTTTTTCAACAACTTCTATTGGATATGGAGTAACATTTGCCTAAATTCAAATTATAACTGAAAAGGCCAATTAAAAAGCATTGCTTTAATACAGCTAGCTTGTTTGCATTCCACCATATTAGACCAAAGCTGAGTATTATACATCAACTTATCCACCTGCCTTCATGCAAACCAGGGAATCTAGAGAATTCCAGACATAAACTGGATTGTATCTACTTTCAACTCCACTCCATGAACTAGAAAAAAAACCCTAATATCTGAAAGTGTTCATTTCAACAACCATTAGTTTTGCCAGATCAAAACTACACTACCATAGGTCCTGAAATTTTAAAGCCAAAACCAGATATAGGAGCAATGCCATGCAACCTCACAGGTGGAACATCATACTGATATCACAAAGGAAAGCTACAAGTAATATCATTGAGCATGATATATTACCATCAGCTATGGTTCCAAAGATATGCCATTCAAACAAAAACACAGATTTAACAAATGAGGAAGATATATACACATGCCCGTATATACTTGAGTATAAGCCGACCCAAATATAAGCTGAGGCACCTAATTTTACACAAAAAAACCCTGGGAAACGTATTGACTCGAGTATAAGCCAAGGGTGGGAAATGCAGCAGCTATTGGTCAATCTCAAAATAAAAGTGATACCAATAACATTACATTAATTGAGGCATTAGTAGGTTAAATGTTTATGAATATTTACATACAGCTGTAATTTAAGGTAAGACTGTCCAAATTTGACTAAACCATTATTCTAACCTTCTTCAATGTAAATGTGCTTACGTATCCTTCCAAAAACAACAGAGTAAAATAATAAATCTAATAAAAATAATAATAGAGTAAAAGAATGGAATTTAACCAAATTTGGCACACAGAAGTCCCATGACCAACAGAAAATACTGGAAGGGTTTGGTGGGCCATTGACCTTGAGTTTTGGAATTGTAGTTCACCTACAACCAAAGAGCACCGTGAAGTCAAATAATGATGGATCTGGACCAAACTTGGCACAAATACACAATCTGCCCAAATGTGAACACTAGTGGAGTTTGGAGGAAATATAGCTTGACATTTGCGAGTTGTAATTGCTGGGATTTATAGTTCCGCTACAATCAAAGAGCCCCTTTCTGATGGTCTTTGGACTTATTTAACACACTATCTGTTACATTGCCCATTGTATAATGACCCTCGAAACAATCTCCTGGGAACACTTTTGGAAGAAAGGGCAGCATGGCAACAGTCAGCAGTTATCTGTGACTTGTTAGCAGATTATTCCAAAAAGATTACATTAAAGGTTACCACATTTGCAGTTGCAGCTCAAAAAATTCGAGCCAAAATAGTAAACTCCACTGCAGAACCGAAAAAAGGAAATGGAGATATATTGGGATGATGCGAATCAGACATTGTAATTGTTATCATGTCACTACTGCTGTATTTTTTTAAAAGCCAGTATATGGAACATGTTTTAATGTTTATATTGGAAAGTGCTTGTTGTACTTTTGGAAGTTGTATATTTAATGTCATGGCCTATGGCTAGTATAATAAACAATTCATTCATTCCTCTGATGGTCTTTGGAGACCCCTCTGAAACCCCCCTCGCGACCCCCCCCCAGGGTCCCAACCCCCATATTGAGAAACACGCACTACATGGACCTAGAGCAGGGGTGCCCACACTTTTTCAGCATGCGAGCTACTTATGATAAAACCAAGTCAGAAAGATCTAATGAGAGAGAATCAGGGTGGAGCAGGGGGAAGGGGGCGGGGCTTGGCGCAGCCTGGCTCCGCCCCCCCCCCCTCTGGCTTTAGCGCTTCCACAGCTTCTGCAGGCTAGAGGAGGGTAATGCCAAGCCAGTGGTGGCATAGATAGCCACTACTGGCTTGGCATTACCCTCCTCTAGCCTGCAGAAGCTGTGGAAGCGGGGAGGGGACGGGGCTTGGCGGGAGCTGGCTCCGCCCCCTCTGGCTTTAGCGCTTCCACAGCTTCTGCAGGGTAGAGGAGGGAAATGCAAAACCACTGGTGGCATAGATAGCCACTACTGGCTTGGTCATACCCTCCTCAAGCCTGCAGAAGCTGTGGTAGCGCTGAAGCCGGGGGAGGGGCGGGGCTTGGCACGGCATGGCTCCGCCCCTCAGAAGTGCCTCATCCAGCTGGGATAGACCTCCTAAGGTCCCGGGATCGACCAGTCGATCGCGAGCCACCTAATGAGCACCCCTGACCTAGAGGGTAGAATGAATCCTGTTGTATCTAATCTAGTTTGGTCTAGTAAGGTCTGGGAGAGTGTAAGGAATGAAGCAGTCATGGGGAGATATGACAATATGGGGTGTATTGGAGCATGAGCAAGAATATGTTATGGTCATTCAGTAAAAAGTCTATTCGCACGTAAGTCTATTCAAATAGTAATCCAGAATCAATGTGTTCCTTCCTCGCTCAATTCCAATTCCCTCTATGCTTTCCAGTCTAAATGCTTTGCACTAGTCCCTCCACGGTCTAGTGAGTTTTCTATCTAACATAATCAAGTCAGCATCAGAAAGAGAACATTCAAGTTTCCCCACCCAATCAAGAATAAAACCAGTCTCTTGGGAAGTACTGAATTACTTAACTAAACTTCTACTGGCTTAAACCAGATCAGAATCCAAACCAAAATTAAACAAACAACAACCGAAGGGCCATTGGACTAAATGACTCAGAACACAAGAACTGCCAAACACCACTCAATCTAATGAACAAAAGAAACAGTTGTAAATAACTAGTTTGACTGGAACGGAAAACTAGTCTTTTATCACGCTAAGTCTGTCCTAGTTTCAAACACTGAGTGCATGTATTCAGGTCACTGGATTACTTGCAATACAAGTATTGGGCATGAACTATAGCTGAAGGCCTTTTCATTCCAGACTGCCAAGATAAACAGGATGCATTATTTTTGCTCATCACTCTTAATCAAAGGCCAAGAACTACAATTTCATTTCCCAAACCCTGCACATAACCCTACGCTGTGTGCTGAACTGAATATTACACAGGGGCATGACCCAGTAGATTGCATCTAGTTTGTTTCCATGTTGTAGGCTTTGGTTCTTAAGACAAAGTCCCAACAGAGATCTGTACCTTACTCTGAGGCATTTCCGGTCTCTAAAGCAAGCATGCCTGAATGTGTAATAAAGGAAGCCAAGGAGGTGAACTCGCTGTTTGTTCAGGGCTATGTGCTAGATATTTAACAAAGGAAGTCACAAGGAGAATTTATTATTTGTCAATATTATTCCTCCTCTACAAACACAAAAGCCATTAAATCTCCACAGTCCATTTCTTTTGCTGATGTGCACACAAGAATAAGCCACACAAGGGAGAAAGAAACATACTGAAACCATTTTAAATCTCCTATCTTAAATTTGGAGCTTAGAGAAGTTATTTTTGGACTACAGTTTCCAGAATCCCCCAGCTAACGTGGCCATTGTGTAAGTGAACTACATAAGCGACCATGCTGTCTGTATTCTAGAAGCCCAACAAAATGTACCTTTTCCAAACATTGCCTAAAGTTTGATGCCCTCAGACTTGAACAAGAGACTGTTTGCTAGAACAGTGTTTCCCAACGTTTTAACATTAAAAAAATCTGGGGGCACACCACCAACCAAAATGACACTCTAACACAGTAAAGAACGGCTGGGGGATGGTGGCCTGCTGGGAACAGCTGCTGGGAGTGCCGAAGCCAGGAAGAGGGGGGCCAGGGCCATGAGCCAGCTCTCCCAGCAGCCAGCCTTGAGGGGGCAATGCCAAGCCCTCGGTGGCAGAGCCAGCCCTGGCACCCACCTCAAGGCTGGAGCAGCTCTTCCAGCAGCTCTCTCCAGCAGCTGCTCCAGCCTTGAGGGGGCAGTGCTAAGCCCTCAGTGGCAGAGCCAGCACAATGCTGGCTTGGCACTGCCCCTTCAAGGCTGGAGCAGCTGCTGGGAGTGCCAAAGCTGGGGGGAGGGGTGGAGCCAGGCCATGCCATGCCCCGCCCCCTACCCCCAGCTTCAGCTCTCCCACAGAGGAGGAGCAAGAGCGGTGGACGGGCTTCAGTGGGCGGGGCTCCTCCTCTGCACAGCTTCAGCGAGCGAAGGGCGGGAGTCATGGCGGATTGGAAGCTGGCTGGGAAAATGGCTGAAGGAGGCGGGGCCCCGGCCCCTTCTTTTTCTTTGCCGCCGCCCGGCCCTTCCTCCTCCTCCCCCAAGCAGCAAGAGTTTGGCAGGAGGAGGGGGAAAGGAAGGGGGGCAGAGAGCTTTTCTCGCGGCACAGCAGGATGTCCGTCACGGCACACTAGTGTGTCACGTCACAGCGGTTGGGAAACACTGCTAGAACACCTTAAAATCCAAGAAGTCTCGTTTCTTCTCTGAGGAGGTACATGAATGCTCTATGAGAAGTTGAACAACATACTTCCAAATATTTTAAGCCATATTGGGTCAATAGTAGAATCAAGCATTTCTGGAAGACTGCTCTGATTTATGACTGTTTCCTGTTATTTCTGCAACATGATCTCTCAATTTAAAAAAGTATCACTTGACCGCAATATCCTCAAACAAGGCCTAATGATTCACTTAATACATCCAAATACAGTTCCTACTGGGTTTTTGGGTTTGTACCAAGAACATACGTGCGTAATTTAATACAGTGTTCCCTCACATATCGCGGATGTTATATTCCAGGACCACCCGCGATAAGTGAAAATCCACGAAGTAGGGAGGTGGCCAGGCTCCTGCCGCTGCCCTTGCCATCCTCACTCGCTTACTAACCTGCCCTCCCTCGTTTGCTCATTCAACAGGCCGGGTCCCGGAAAACCGTGAAACAGCAATTCCGCAAAAAGCAAACTGCGAAGTAGCGAGGGAACACTGTACTTCCAACCCTTAAAAATAACTGATTTTAGTGTTGGGAAGCAATTTTTTCTAAGAAAACTATCAGCTGCATTATTTTAAATGTTAGGCAGAAAAGCTGAATAAAAGATATTGCAAAACTACACCAGACAGGAAATATAAGGACAAGGAAAACCACACCTTTACTGCCACAGCTCTCATTCAGCTTGGAGAAGCATGACAAGAAAAACAGTGGGTATATTGGGTTCCCTTCACTTAAAAAAATTTCCTAACTCTAGTTTGGGAACCAATCGTTCTCTTTTACCTCCCAGGCACCCATTCAAAATGCTATCTCATTCCCTGAACAATCCTATAAGGATCAATTCAAGACTAAGCGCAGATCTCCACTGTAGAAGTAATGCAGTTGCTCTTTTGGCAGAGAATGCCAAAGACCTTATAAGATTACAGCTCCAAGGATTCCACAGCACTGAGCATTGTTATTTAAAGTGACGCCAAGCTGCGTTAATTTGACTATGTAGATGCACCCTGAGTTAAATATCTGGGGTTGAGGTGTTAGGTCCCTGGCAAGCTTTCCTTACACACACAAAGGGAAAGGATTGGGGGGGTTTACTCCCCAAAATGGTTAGATCTGATCTGACAAAGTAAGGCCAATAGCAAAACAATGTGTGTGTGTGTGTGTGTGTGTGTGTGTGTTTTCAGAGGTGAGAAAAGAAACTTGTAGAAAGAAGACAGGCAAGTTCTATCAAGTTGTATCAGAAAACAAATAGGTTAAAAAAAAAACAAAGGCTGGAGAAAATGACTTCCCAGAATCCACTGGGAGTAGTTGCAATTTTCACCAGCCCTCGTTATTGTTTGTTTTTCCAATTCGGAGAACTGCATCTACACTGTAAAATGAATGCAGTCTGACACCACTTTTAACTACCAGGGCTATGGACTCCTGGGAGCTGTAGCCTGTCAGGAGGGCACAGCACCACCTCTTTGGCCGAAAAGGATAAAGACCATTGTAAAACTATAACCCTTGTGGTTCCATAACATTGAATCCTGGCAGTTCAAGTGATATTCAACTGCATTCATTCTAGAGCAGACCTGGGCAAACTTCGGCCATCCAGATGTTTTAGGAATTTGCTGGCTGTTAGGAATTGTGGGAGTTGAAGCCCAAAACACCTGGAGGGCCGAAGTTTGCCCAGGTCTGCTCTAGAGTGTACACCAGGCATGGGCAAACTTCGGCCCTCCGGGTGTTTTGGACTTCAGCTCCCACCGCCTGTTAGGAATTGAGAGAGTTGGAGTCCAAAACACCTGGAGGGCCAAAGTTTGCCCATGCCTGAGGTAGACTCACCAATACAAGCCACTTTCCCCAAGCCAAATAAATAGTTTTGTTTTCCAATCCCAAGCCAGATCCAGCTTCCAGTTGAGCTCCTATAAAAGCAAGAAAGGGAGGAGGAGAAAAGCCTCGCCTTCCCCTCCCCAGCTCCTTCAGAGCCAGCTGCATTTTAGCAAATCCGGAGGAGGCAGCGAAGGCAAGAAAGAGGAGTGAAACCTGATCTCAGCACTGCTGCCTTAGTAAACACACCAGGGCCAGGATGGGGGAGCGGTGCCAGCCAAACGCCCAAACTCTGTAGCAGAAGACACTCACACTCCTCCATTATTTATTCTATTTTCTTTGCCAGCAGTGCAACTGGCCAGTTTGGACTCTGATTCGTCTGGGGATGTAAACAAAAATCTAAAGAAGCAAAGCCTTTAAAGGGGGGTGTCTAAAGGAGTGTAAGATTGGTAGAATAGTTTCCATAGTTGTTTGTTTAGTAGGTGTATATTAAGGTTGGTAGGTGCTAGGTTAGTGTGCTTTAGAATAAAGTTTCATTAGATGCGGTCCTTTTAGTGCTCTACATGATGAAAGTCTGCCTCCTCTGTACTGACTTTGTCCTTTTGCTTCTTCCTTCACCACTTTACAAAGATGAGGATTTAAAGAACTATACCTCCCAAGATTCCATAGCATTACGCCATGACAACTAGAGTGCATTAATTCTACAGCGTTGACGTCCCCAATTCTATGCAACGCAGGGAGTTGTAGTTTGATGAGGCACCAGAAGAGGCAGAGAAGGCTCAAGGACTTATTAAACCACAACTCCCAAGATCCCATAACATTGAGCCACGGTAGCTGTCCCCAATCCTATGGATCATAGGGAGTTGTAGTTTCACGAGGCACAGAAGGCTCAAGAATTTATTAAACTACAACTCCCAAGATCCCATAACATTGAGCCAAGGTAGATCTCCCCAATCCTTTGGAAAGGAGGGAGTTGTAGTTTGACGAGGCACCAAAGAGGCAGAGAAGGCTGAAGAATTTATTAAACTACAACTCCCAAGATCCCATAACATTGAGCCAAGGTAGATCTCCCCAATCCTTTGGAATGGAGGGAGTTGTAGTTTGACAAGGCACCAAAGAGGCAGAGAAGGCTGAAGAATTTATTAAACTACAACTCCCAAGATCCCATAACATTGAGCCAAGGTAGATCTCCCCAATCCTTTGGAATGGAGGGAGTTGTAGTTTGATGAGGAAGCAAAGAGGCAGAGAAGGCTTAAGTATTTATTAAACTACAACTCTTGAGATCCCATAACATTGAGCCATAGAAATTACAAGTGTTGTCAAACTGTATTCATTCCACAGTGTAAGTGCACCTCTTGAAAAAACTACAACTCCCGGGATTCCAAAGCATTGAGAGATTGCACAGGAGTAGTGCCAAGGTGTCCTAAGATCCCTAACATTGAGCCATGGGAACCCTTTGGAGTTGTGGTTTGTTTGAGGCACCAAAAGGCAGAGAAGGCCAAGAATTTATTAAACTACAACTCCCAAGATCCCATAACATTGAGCCATAGTAGATGTCCCTAATCCTTTGGAATGGAGGGAGTTATAGTTTGACGAGGCACCAGAAAGGCAGAGAAGGCTCAAGAATTTATTAAATTACAACTCTTGAGATCCCATAACATTGAGCCAAAGAAATTACAAGTGTTGTCAAACTGTATTCATTCCACAGTGTAAGTGCACCTCTTGAAAAACCTACAACTCCCAGGATTCCACAGCATTGAGAGATTGCACAGGAGTAGTGCCAAGGTGTGCTAATTCTACTGCATCCAAGCCTAGGGAACCCTGGAAGTTGTGGTTTGTTTGTAGAAAAGGCTAAGGCCTTGCAAAACTACAATTCCCAGGAATACACATGGAGGGATGGCAGGTAGCTGCAGTGCTAAGCTGTGTTAATGCGACTGCATCCAAGCCTATGGAATCCTGAGAGTTGTAGTTTACTAAGGCAGAAGCTTGCAAAACTACAATTCCCAGGAATTCCACAGATTGGGTGGGATGGCAGTTAGGAGCGGTGCCAAGCTGCCTTAATTCTACTGCATCCAAGCCTATGGAATCCTGGGAGTTGTAGTTTCCTAAGGCAGAAGAGACTCAAGACTTTGCAAAACTACAACTCCCAGGATTCCACAGCATCAAAGGTTGCCGATAGGAGCGGTGCCAAGTTGTGTTAATTCTATCACATCCAAGCCTATGGGATCCTGGGAGTTGTAGTTTCATAAGGCAGAAGAAACTCAAGACTTTGCAAAACTACAACTCCCAGGATTCCACAGTATTGAGGGATGGCAGTTAGGAGCGGTGCCAAGCTGCCATAATGCTACTGCATGCATGCCTATAGAATCCTGAGAGTTGTAGTTTGCTAAGGCAGAGGAGTCTCTCTAGACCTTGCAAAACTACAACTCCCGGGATTCCACAGCATTGAGGGATGGCAGTTAGGAGCGGTGCCAAGCTGCCATAATGCTACTACATCCAAGCCTGTGGAATCCTGGGAGTTGTAGTTTCTTAAGGAAGAGGCACTAGTCCTTGCAAAACTACAACTCCCAGGATTCCACAGCATTGGGGGATGGCAGTTAGGAGCGGTGCCAAGCTGCCATAATGCTACTGCATCCAAGCCTATGGAATCCTGGGAGTTGTAGTTTTAGGAAGAGGCACTAGTCCTTGCAAACTACAGCTGTGCAAACTTCGGCCCCCAGGAGTTTTGGACTGTTAGGTTGGGAGTTGCCTTCAAAACACAGATTGGGGGGGAGGGCCGAAGCTGTTTGCACAGGGTCTAGTTTCTAGAGGCACCTTGCAAAACTACAACTCCCAGGATTCCACAGATTGGGGGGGGATGGCAGTTAGGAGCGGTGCCAAGCTGCCTTAATTCTACCGCATCCAAGGCTGTGGAATCCTGGGAGTTGTAGTTTCTTAAGGAAGAGGCACTAGACCTTGCAAAACTACAACTCCCAGGACTCCACAGCACTGAGGGATGGCAGTTAGGAGCAGTGACAAAGCGCACGGACAGCCTACAACCCGAAAGGAGAGTGTGGGCGGCGGTACCTGCGTGAAGAAGGAGCCCGAGGCCGACGAGGAGCGCCAGGAGAAGCGGGGCTTGGCGCTGTTGGCGGCGGTGTGGCTGCTGCTGCTGGTGGTGGTGCGGGGGCTCCTCCTCAGCACATGCGCAGTACGGGCCCGCCCTCCCCATGCCCGTCCATGCAGCTCTGCGGGGCTCCAGCGGCGAGGCGGCGGCGGCGGGGCGGGTGCATGAGCAGCCGGGCGGGCCTCCTCCTTTCCCTCCTTCTCCTCGCTTCCTCTTCTTCCTCCTGAGGGTCAGCCCCAGCCAGGGACGGGCAGCGAAGGCGGCGGCAGCGGCAACAGCATCGCCAAGGCAGAAAGAGAAAGAACAGGCACAAAGCCAGTCAGAATCCGGGAGCGCCGCGCCGTTCCTCCTCCTCGCCTCGCCTCCCCTCCCTCCGGACCTTCCTCGCTGGAAGCAATCTCGGCTCGGCTCTTCCCCGCCCGGCGCCCCTCCCGCCGCGCTCCCATTGGTTCTTCCCCGCCCGCTGTGTTCCCATTGGCCGGGGGGCGCCGTCCAACAAAACAAAGGCGGCTCTCATAGGAGGCCGGAACTTCCCTCCCCCTCCTTTTTTGGAAAAAAAAAATTGGAGTCGACTTTTGCCAAAGAGCCCAGTGGTTTGTCTGGGTGTTTACACTTTAAGGAGTGGGTGGGGTTGGCTTTCCTCTCCTCTCCTTTTGGTTAGACTCAAAACAACACTGAATCCTGGGAGGATTACAAAAAGGGAATCTAGTTCTTGGAGTAGACCCGCTAAGGCAGTGCTTCCCAACCTTTTTTGAGCCGCGGCACATTTTTTACATTTACAAAATCCTGGGGCACATCACCAACCAAAATGACACAAAATGACACTCTAACACAGTAAAGAACGGCTGGGGGTTGGTGGCCTGCTGGGAGCAGCTTCTGGGAGTGCTGAAGCCGGGGAGGGGGCGGAGCCAGGCTGCGCCATGCCCCGCCCCTACCCCCGGCTTCACCTCTCCCAGCAGCTGCTCCAGTCTTGAGGGGGCAGTGCCAAGCCAGCGGTGCTAGAGCCAGCACAATGTTGGCTTGGCACTGTCCCCTCAAGGTTGGAGTAGCTGCTGGAAATGCCGAAGCCGGGGGAAGGGACAGAGCCAGGCCACGCCATGCCCCCTCCCCCCAGCTTCAGCTCTCCTACAGGCCGCGCCATGCCCCATCCCTCCCCCCAGCTTCAGCTCTCCTACAGAGGAGGAGCATGAGCGGTGGATGGGCTTCAGTGGGCGGGGCTCCTCCTCCACGCGGCTTCAGCGAGCAAGGGGCGAGAGTCATGGTGGGAGTCATGGCGGATTGGAGGCTGGCTGGGGAAACGGCTGAAGGAGGCGGCGCCCCGGTCCCTTCTTTTTCTTCACCACTGCCTGGCCCTTCCTCCTCCCCCAAGCAGGAGGAGTTCGGCAGGACTCTAACACAGTAATACATATAGTTAATATGTTTTTAAATGCATTTATACACTCAGTGTGAAACCTCGGCCTGTTTCGATGAACACAAAATATATAGTTATATAGTATATTATTATTATATTGCATTACATTACAACATTATCAATAATATATGTATACACAGTATATGTATATTACTATAATATCAATTACAACATACTATGTCATTGTCACAGTACAACAATTATATACCACACAGTATTATAACAATTATATTGCTATCTTAGTTGAAGTCCAAAACACCTGGAGGAAGGCCCAAGTTTGACCATATCTAGTCTAAACCTTCTTCCAAGCCCTTAATATAGATGCTGCCTACCTTAATGTATAGCCAGAGTCTCCATGCCCATCTGTCGGGAGGGCTTGGGTGGTGCCTTCCTGCTTGGCTGAAGGGGGTCAGGCTGGATGGCCTTTGGGGGACCCATATTTCTCCCACGAGTTCCCTTCCCTCCTTTCCCCCGTTAGCTGGCTGACTCCCTGTCTCTCTGCCTGCCTGCCCCTCCGGCTGCTTGCCTGCCTGCCTTCAGCGCTCAGGCTCCCCTGCTCTCTGACTCACACCTCGCATAGCGCCAACAGGACTGGGCGGAACTGGACCAGAAGCCCTCCCCGGCGGAGCGGAATGGAAGGGAATGGGCCCAAACACGTCTGCCCTACTGCGCGGCCCTCCAGGAAACAGGGATCCACACGCTGAGGTTCCGGAGACAGAATAGCAAACTTTATACATGACATCAGATAGATAAGAATCTTATTTCCCACGGCACACCTGATGATCTCTCACGGCACACTAGTGTGCCATGGCACACTGGTTGGGAAACACTGCACTAAGGCAGTGTTTCCCAACCTTTTTTTGAACCGTGGCACACTTTTTACATTTCCAAAATCCTGGGGCACACCACCAACCAAAATGACACAAAATGACACTCTAACACAGTCATACATATAGTTAATATGTTTCTAAATGTATTTATACACTCAAGTGTGAAACCTGGGCCTGTTTCGATGAACACAACATAGATATCCTGGCAGGAATGGCAGAAAGGCACAAACTTCCCACACAGAACTCCCATAACCAAGAGAAAATGCTATAAGAGTTTGGTGGGCATTGACCTTGGGTTTTGGAGTTGTAGTTCACCTATATCCAGAGAGCACTCTGGACTCAATCAATGTTGGATCAGGACCAAACTTGGCATGAATACTCAATATGCCCAAATATGAACGCAGATGCAGTTCAGGGGAAATATACCTTGACATTTGGGAGTTGTAGTTGCTGGGGATTTATAGTTCCCCTACAATCTGAACCCCCACCAATGATAGAACTGGGCCAAACTTCCCACACAGAACCCCCAGGAGGCAAGAGGAGGTCTCTACTTGGGGAAAGGTAAGTGGGCCTTCCCAATGCATGGAGAGGGAGAGACCAAGTAGGCAAGGGAGGGTGGTGTTTGTAATTTTGTGCCTTTATCGAGGTAGGTTTCTTAGGGTTTTTATACTTCAACACACTAGACTCTCTCCTCCCCCTTTGAAGGTTCCAATTTCCCACGGCACACCTGATGATCACTCACGCCACACTGGTTGGGAAACACTGGAGTAGACCCACTAAGGGTGCATCTGCACTGTAGGATTAATGCAGTTTGACACCATGGAATCTCGGAATTTGTAGTTTGGTCGCTAACATAATAAATTGTGCATACATATAATATGTATAATATTATAATGCAATACAATATACTACTAATAATAATATATTATAATATATATTTTCTATTACATGCAATACTACTAATAATACTACAATATAATGGTATAGTACAGTGTTCCTCAACCTGGGGGTCGGGTCCCCGGGGGGTGTCACAAGGGGGTGTCAGAGGGGTCGTCAAAGACCATTAGAAAACATAGTATTTTCTGTTGGTCATGGGGGCTCTGTGTTGGAAGTTTGACCCAATTCTATAGTTGGTGGGGTTCAGAATGCTCTTTGATTCTAGGTGAACTATAAATCCCAGCAACTACAACTCCCAAATGTCAATGTCTATTTCCCCCAACATTTGTGCATGTTGAATATTCGTGCTGATTTTTGGTCCAGATCCATCATTGTTTGAGCCCACAGTGCTCTATGGATGTGGGTGAAGTACAACTCTAAAACTGAAGATCAATTCCCACCAAAGCCTTCCAGTATTTTTGTTGGTCATGGAAGTTCTGTGTGCCAAGGTTGGTTCAGTTCCATTATTAGTGGAGTTCAGAATGCTCTTTGATTGTAGGTTAACTATAAATCCCAGCAACTACAACTCCCAAAATGAACCCCCCTTCCAACCCCACCAGTATTCAAATTTTGGGCATATTGGGTATTTGTGCCAAATTTGGTCCAGTGAATGAAAATACATCTTGCGTATCAGATATTTACATTACGATTCATAACAGTAGCAACATTACTGTGATGTAGTAGCAACGAAAATAGTTTTATGGTTGGGGGTCATCACAACATGAGGAACTGTATTAAGGGGTCACGGCATTAGGAAGGTTGAGAAACACTGGTATAGTACAATATAATATATAATAATGATGTTGTACTTCAGGAAATAAAGCCCGACTGCTCATTGGAGGGAAGGATAGTAGAGGCAAAGATGAAGTACTTTGGCCACATCATGAGAAGAAAGGAAAGCTTAGAGAAGGCAATAATGCTGGGGGAAATGGAAGGAAAAAGGAAGAGGGGCCGACCAAGGGCAAGATGGATGGATGGTATCCTTGAAGTGACTGACTTGACTATGAAGGAGCTGGGGGAGGTGATGGCCGACAGGGCGTTCTGCTGTGGGATGGTCCATGAGGTCACGAAGAGTTGGAAGCGACTGAACGAATGAACAACAACAACAATGATAGTGTACTATGCTACTAATATAATATATTGTATGCATATATATATCTTGTAAGCCGCTCTGAGTCCTTTTCGGGGTGAGAAGGGCGGCATATAAAGATGTCATAAATAAATTAAAAAATAATCATAGAGTTGGAAGAGACATTATGGGCCATCCAGTCCAACCCCTTTCTGCCAAGAAGCAGGAAAATCGCATTCAAAACACCCCCGACAGATGGCCATCAAACTTTTATTTATTTATTTTATTTTACATCATTTATATTCCGCCTTTCTCACCCCGCAGGGGACTCAGGGTGGATCACAATGCACATATACAGGCAAACATTCAATGCCATAGACATACAACATATATAGACAGACAATGAGGTACACAATTGGTCGAGAGCTCACCCCGACCCGGGCAGGCCTCGAACTCATGACCTTCTGGTCACTAGAGATCTTATGCAGCTGACTCCCAGCCAGCTGCACCACATTCCCGGTGCTTAAAAACCTCCACAGAAGGAGCCTCCACAACACATTCTTGGGCAGAAAAGACTATAAAGAGCTTGCAAAACTACAACTCCCATTCTTCCAAAGTCGGGTCAAGCTGCAATAATTCTACAGGCATGGGCAAACTTTGGCTCTCCCTCCATGTGTTTTGGACTACAACTTCCACAATTCCTAACAGCCTATCGGCTGTTGGGAATTGTAGTTCAAAACACCTGGCGGGAGGGCCCATGCCTGGTGTAAATGCACCCATAGATTCAACAGAGTTAGGAGGATCGTCTCATCCAAACTCATTCTGCCAGCCAGCACACCAATGACTTAAATCAAGAAATAGTTTTCTAAGATCTACAGAGACACTCAGCAAGTGAGAGTCCAAAAGTGGCAGGCTAAAACCAGAACCTCAATTCATTGATACCAAATGAGAGACTCCCCCTGGGCACACAGAAGACTGGGCAACTTGGAAGGCACTGAAGAGACTGTGCTCTGGCACCACGAGATGCAGAGCCAACCTTAAGAAATGGGCCACAAAGTGGAGTCCACAACATGCGATAATGGAGAAGAGCAAACTACAGACCACCTATTACAATGCAGCCTGAGCCCCACCACATGCACAATGGAGGACCTTCTTATAGCAACACCAGAGGCACTCCAAGTGGCCAGCTTCTGGTCAAAGGACATTTAATAAAATGGCAAGTTTTCAAACTTTGTGTGTGTGTTTTTAAATACAATACAACTCTACTCTTACTTCGCTCCTAATACGATAAATAAATATCCAGAAAAACACAAAGCACTCCCGACAGATGGCCATCCAGCCTGTTTAAGAAAAAACTCGAAAACATGGAGATTTTTAAAAACACATCTAAAGTTATCAGAAATTCGGGACTTGCCCTTTAAGAAGGCAGAGCGCGCTGTGAAAACCCGCAGGCGGACTCCTTTGGCCCTCCGTCGTATTTTCCGCAGCCAATCAGAGCGCCCGGCGCTTTGTCCCAACATTCCGATTCGGAACGTAAGGCTTCCAAAGCCAAGAGCACTTAGCACAGGCCGGGAATATGATTGGCTGGGAGTGAGCAATAGGGAAGGGAGGAGGGAGAAGAAAAACGCACACGGGCCCCTTTGTGTCACGTGACCCATGGGAGCTCGGTCTAGGTTACACACCAAGCGAGCGCCAACTAGATGGATTCCTAAAATGCAAAAAAAAAACTCGGCTGGAGGAAGAGAAAGACGCCAAGGGATTGCCACCGATTTTGCAGCAGCAACTTAAGGCGCATCTACACTAGGCATGGGCCAACTTGGGCCCTCCCTCCAGGTGTTTTGGACTTCAACTCCCACTTTCCTTTTCCTCCTCAGACGCTTAAGCTGTTAGGACTTGTGGGAGTGGAAGTCCAAAACGCCTGGAGGGAGGGCCCAAGTTGGCCCAGGCCTGCTCCACAACAACCCAAGTGGTCAGTGTAGATGGGCCCTGGGAAAGGAAGTCCCACCTGGCTGGAATAGATGCCCACAATCCTATGGAATGTGGGGAGTTGTAGTTTGCTCCCAATGGATGGAACCCAGCAAGACTTCAGCTATAGAATGAATGCAATTTGACACCATTTTAACTGCCTTGACTCAATGCTATGGAATGCAGGGAGTTGTAGTTTGACGAGGCAGAGAAGGCCCAAGAACTTAGAAAACTACAGCTCCCAGGACTCCACAGCATGGAGCCATAGAAATTACAAGTGTTGACAAACTGCAGTCATTCCACAGTGTAGGTGCGCCCGTTGCAAAACTACAATTCTCAGCATGGAGGGATGGCAGGAGTGGTCCAAGCTCTACTGCATCCAAGCCTATGGAATCCTGGGAGCTGTAGTTTGATGAGGCACCGAAGAGGCAGCGAAAGGCTCAAGAACTTAGAAAACTACAGTTCCCAGGACTCCACTGCATGAAGCCATAAAAATTACAAGTGTTGTCAAACTGTAGTCATTCCACAGTGTAGGTGTGCCCGTTGGAAAACTACAATTCTCAGGATTCCCACAGCATGGAGGGATGGCAGTTAGGAGTGGTTCCAAGCTCTACTGCATCCAAGCCTATGGAATCTTGGGAGTTGTAGTTTGACGAGGCAGAGAAGGCTCAAGAACTTAGGAAACTACAGCTCCTCCTTTTCCTCCACTGCATGGAGCCATAGAAATTACAAGTGTTGACAAACTGCAGTCATCCCATATTATAGGTGCGCCCGTTGCAAAACTACAATTCCCAGGATTCCCACAGCATGGAGGATGGAAGTTAGAAGCGATTCCGAACTTTGTTCGTTCTACTGCATTCAAGCCTATGGAATCCTGGGAATTATAGTTTGCCAAAGAGGCTCAATACCTTGCAAAACTACAACTCCCAAGATTCCACAGCATGGAGGGATGGCAGTTAGGAGCGATTCCAAACTCTGTTAGTTCTACTGCATTCAAGCCTATGGAATCCTGAGAGTTATAGTTTGCCAAAGAGGCAAATACCTTGCAAAACTACAACTCCCAGGATTCCACAGCATGGAGGGATGGCAGTTAGAAGCGGTTCCAAGCTGTCTTAAGCGGCTGAGGGAAAGGAAGGGCCTGAGGCTGTTAGGAATGGTGGGAGTTGAAGTCCAAAATACCTGGAGGGGGCCCACAAGTTGGCCCATCCCTGCTATAAATTGAAACTAAACACAAGGACAGCGTTCCCTCACTTATTGCTGGGGTTAGGTTCCAGGACCTCCTGCAATAAGTGAAAAACCGCGATGTAGAGATACTCTATTTATTTTTATATTTATACATTATTTTAGTAGTTATACACTATTTTTAGCCTTTATAAACTTAAAATACAGTGAAGGAAAGGAAGAAAAGGCTCTTCACGGCTGGAGGGAGGGAGGGAGGACTGAGGAGGGAAAGTGTCTTGGAGAGCGGCAGCAAAATCCCACAAAACAGCAAAAATACCATGATATATATTTTAAATTAATATTTTTTTAAATCCGCAAAACAGCGAGTTTGCAATAAGCGAACCGCGAAGTAGCGAGGGAACACTGTACATTGATAGCACTGGCCTGTTTTGCTCTGTGCGATTCCTCAATAGCCACCAAACATTCCAAAAGCCTAGGGGAGGGGAGGGGAGGGGAACAGACACAGTCTTGGGGGAGGGAGCCTAACAGGATCCAATTTCCTTATCAGTAAGTGTAAAGTGGAATCTAATCTTTGTGAATTGCTTTAACACTTGAATACACTTCCCTGTTCACCAGCTCCTATAGGCAGTTCCTTCCACAGGGCAGGAACTATCATCCACAGCTACAAATCTATTTCTTGGTATAGTTTTTTAAAATACCAAACTTAAAACTTCTCATCAGCCTTATAAAGCAGGGGTGCTCACACATTTTCAGCATGCGAGCTACTTATAAAACAGCCAAGTCAAAATGATCTACCTACCCACTACTCAGAGAGCCATAAAAGCAAAATATTTGGAAATTTATTTCAGTGAGAGTCATATAATATATTTTAAGACTGAATTCAACTAAATGTGAGTATAATAAGCCCCTGAATTTATTCATAATAATAATGATGATGATATTCATTCAGCCTCTGCTACTACTAATAATAATAGTAACAACAACAGCAATGGGTTCCTAGAGTAGGAGACCTCCAAGGGCCATCCAGTCCAACCTCCTTCTGCCATAAGGGAAAAACACAATCAAAGCATTCCTCACAGATGGCCATTCAGCCTCTGATAATAATAATAATAATGGGTTCCTAGAATAGGAGACCTCCAAGGGCCATGCAGTCCAACCTCCTTCTGCACCTGGGTGGCGTCGGGAGCCTGCGGGGCAGGACTAAGCCTTCCGCACTGCCTGCGATCTACCGGGATGCCCTACGTGATCTACCTAATGAGCACCCCTGCTATAAAGGTACACAGTATTTACAAGGTTGCTGTGAGTTTTCCAGGCTGCATGGCCATGTTCCAGAAGCATTCTCTCCTGATGTTTCGCCTACATCAGACCTCACAACCTCTGATGGAGTAAAACTGAAACTGGCTTTGAAATGTTGTGAATGTTTTAATAGGGTTATGTTAATTTTTTTCTAATGTTTCATTTTTGTTGTTTGGCAATTGCATATTTTGCCCTAAGTTGGAAACCGCCCTGAGTCCTCTCGGGGAGATAGAGCAGTATATAAATAAAGTTTTATTATGTCATATATGTGGGTGAAACGTCATGAGAGAATACTTGTGGAATATGGCCATACAGCCCAGAAAACCCATAGCAACCCAGTGATTCTGGCCATGAAATCCTTTGACAACAAAATTTACAAGCTTAGCATCTCCTGAGACTGGGAAAGTTGGATTTCTGTGCTACAAATCTCAGAACCCTTAGCCATGGAAATGGGGATTCTGGTAACTGTATTATAAACATCTATTTCTCCCTAAATTGTTTTAAGTTGAGTCTGTTAATTCATCTGAGGAAATTGTTTGCAATCCACCCAAATCCATGCTAAAATTGGTTTATTTTAATGTAGTGTCAAAGGCTTTCATGGCAGGAATCACTGGATTGCTGTGAGTTTTCCGGGCTGTATGGCCATGTTCCAGAAGCAATCTCTCCTGACGTTTCACCCACATCCATGGCAGGCATTTTCAGAGGTTGTGAGGTCCGTTGGAAACTAGGCAAGTGAGGTTTATATATCTGCCTATTAAGAAAATCCTACAAATGCTACATTCAGAAAAGGACAAGAGGGATCCTCTCACTTCTGTAGGAGTCTACCATATACCATGCAGCTGTGGACAAATCTGCATAGGGATCACCAAACGCATCATTGCCCAGAGACTAATCAAGGATCATGAATGGCACTGCAGACTAATTCAACCAGAGAAGTCAGCCATAGCAGAGCACCTGATGAATCAACCTGGACACAGCATATTATTTGATAACACAGAAATGCTGGATCACTCTCACAACCACCATGTCAGACTACACAGAGAAAACATTGAAATCCACAATAAGCATGTGGACAATTTCAACAAAAAGGAGAAAACCATGAAAATGAACAAAATCTGTCTACCAGTATTGAAACACTCTAAAATCAGGACAGTAAATAAAGAACAACACTGAAAAACAGGGGAATTCCAGACAAAAAACAATCAGGGCCAGCTAACACCTCCCAACAAAGGATTCCCCAAGGCAGGAAGCAGCCAAGCTTTGAAGCTGCAATGCCATTCAATGTTAATCAAGATGATCAATTGCAACATTCACACTTGCTTCAAACAGACAAGAGTTCTTTCTCCCACCCTGGACATTCCACAGATATATAAACCCCACTTGCCTAGTTTCTAACAAACCTCACAACCTCTGAGGATGCCTGCCATAGATGTGGGTGAAACGTCAGGAGAGAGTGCTTCTGGAACATGGCCAAACAGCCCGGAAAACTCAAAAACTCAAAGCAGCTCATTGGTTTATTTTAATCGTACCAAAAGACATTGTCCTCATGCAACACCCCCTTATTTTAAAAAAATCTAATCCTTTAAACAGAAAAGAGGCATCAGTGAGGAGAGCACAAATGTAAATGGGATTAAGTCACTGGAGCAAATGTATTAACAATGCTCTTTAACTTAATCCTGAGATAATTTTCTGCAAATTGTTTTAATTAACTTCCGCCATCGTTTCTGAGAACATATTTGCACGCTGACCACAATGTAGCTACATACGCAGAATTAAGCTTTTAAAATGTTTATTCAGAATGATAGCCCACCCAGTTCCATGGGAGTGGCTCCTTAGTAAAAAACATCAGTCCTGAGAAGCAGGTGTACTCATCCCAATAGTCCCATGTGAAAATAAATTCCATGAAATGATGGATTTACATTACAAAAGAAGTTCCATTCAAACATTTGGAAAAACTTCCTGATTGTAAGAATGATTTGCCAGTCATAGGATCATAGAATAATAGAGTTGGAAGAGACCTCGAGGACCATCCAACCCCTAGCCAAGAAGCAGGTAAATCTTATTTAAAGCACCTCCGACAGATGGCCGTCCAGCCTCTGCTTAAAAGCCTCCAAAGAAGGTGCCTCCACCACACTCTGGGGCAGAGAGTTCCACTGCTGAACAGCTCTCACAGTCAGGAAGCTCTGTCTAATGTTCAGGTGGAATCTCCTTTCCTGTAGTTTGAAGCCATTGTTCTGCATCCTAGTCTCCAGGGCAGCAGAAAACAAGCTTGCTCCCTCCTCCCTGTGACTTCCCCTCACATACATACCCCCATCATGTCTCCTTTCAGCTTTCTCTTCTGCAGGCTAAACATGCCCAGCTCTTTAAGCCGCTCCTCATAGGGCTTGTTCTCCGGACCCTTGATCATTTTAGTCGCCCTCTTGGACACATTCCAGCTTGTCAACATCTCCCTCAAATTGTGGTGCCCAGAATTGAACACAGTATTCCAGGTGTTTTCTGACCAAGGCATAATAGAAGGGTGGCATGGCTTCCCTGAATCTAGACACTATACTTCTATTTATGCAGGCCAAGATCCCATTAGCTTTTTTTGCTGCCTCGTGACATTGTTGGCTCATGTTTAACTTGTTGTCCACAAGGACTCCAAGTTCTTTTTTACACATATTGCTGTCAAGCCAGGCATCCCCCATTCTGTATCTTTGCTTTTCCCCCCTGCTTAAGTGGAGTATTTTCTACCTAAGTGGTGACGCAGATGACCACAAAGGTCTTCAACTTTCTTTTGGAGGTCTTTAGACAGAGGTTGGCTGACTATCAAAAGTGGTTTAGCAGAGGATTCCTCCATGGCAAGGGTTGGTTTATAAGGCCCTTGAGGTCTCTTCCTACTCTATGCTTCTATATTTATTTATTATTTGAACTTGTATGCCGCCACTCCCCAAGGGCTCGGAGCGGCTCACAATCTCATAAAAGCATAAAATAATCAAAGACAGCATTTAAAATTAAGGCAAGAATGATTATACAGCTTAGCAATCAAAAGCTAACTGGAAGAGATAAGTCTTACAGGCCTTGCGGAAGGATGGCAAATCTTGCAAGGCCCGGACTTCACTTGGAAGAGTGTTACAGATTGATGGTGCCACCACAGAAAAGGCTCTACACCAGGTGGATGTTAGGCGGATAGATTTGAGACCTTAAACATTTCAAGTATTTCAAGTAGGAAATCAATTATTGCTGCTGTTGTTGTGTGCCTTCAACATATAGCAACCCTAAGGTGAACCTATCACAGGGTTTTCTTGGCAAAATTTGTTCAGAAGAGGTTTGCCTATCCCTTCCTCTGGGGCTAAGAGAGTGTCACTTGCCCAAGAGTATCCAGTAGATTTTTCATGGCCAAGCAAGGGTTGCCCTACACTCAAACCACTACATCCCACTGGAAAATAATTTACTTTACTAGGAGGATTTTTCCACCACTTATCTCCAGAGCATCAGAAAGTTAATGTGAACTACAACTCCCAAAGCCTGGAAGAATTCTGGCTGTAGATTCTGAGAGCTGTAATCCAAAAAGATAATGTATTGTTGAAGGCTTTCATGGCCAAAATAACCGGGTTGCTGTGGGTTTTCTCTCCTGACATTTTGCCCATATGTTCCAGAAGCATTCTCTCCTGACGTTTTGCCCATATCTATGACAGGCATCCTCAGAGGTTGTGAGCTGTGTCAATCAGCTCTGAATGGGGTTATACCCCCTTCCCCTGAATGACTTTTTTCACAGGTTGAGGGTACTCCTGTCTCTTCAAATGTCAGCCTAAGTAGATGCCAGTTAGGAGTGCTTATTACCTTCAGCTGATGCATCAGCTGTGCTACTTCCTAGAATCAGAGGACCTACAGATTGTAGTGCATATTAATATTATTATTAATATATTTGTTACCCACCTCTCCTCATGGCTTGAGGTGAGCTATAGTACACATGCTGGTAAAATGAAAGTTGGACTTCTGCAATGTTCTGTACATCAGACTACCTCTGTATCAAGTTTGGAAACTCAGTTCAAAACATGACAGCCAGATTGGTAACAGAAACATCTAGGAGGGAGCATATCACACTCATACTAAAATCACTCCATGGGTTGCCAATTAGTTTCCAGACAAAGCACAAAGTGTTGGTTATAACCTTTAAAGTCCTACATGGTTTAGGTCCAGGTTACATACAGGATCACCTTCTCCCATACAGCTCTTCCCTTAGGACACTTAGATCCTCTGAGGGGCATCTCCAGCCAGCCAGCCAGAACCTGATTGGACCTTTTCATTGGTTGCCCCAAGACTGTGGAAATTTAAACTGGGAACTTTAAATGTGTGTTCTATTACTATGTATTTTAATCTTTGCACTGTGTGTTTTAATATATGTATTTTCTTGGATGTATTTTATTTTATGTTTGTGTGTTTTGATAGTTTTGTACTCTATCTCAAGCCATGAGGAGAGGCGAGTAATAATTAAAATTTATATTACTACCACTATTACTGTACTGGTTCACATCTTTTTGGCTATGCTTTGTTTTAATTGGTTGTAATATATGTTATCCTGCACCGGGAGAAAGGTAGGATACAAATCAGATGATAGATATACAGACAGATATAGGTTTACGGCTGCATGATCCCTTACAAAACAGTCTTTAGCCACTCAAGGGGGCTTGAGTACACTTGTTAGTATGAACTGGGAATTAAAAGGCTATGCTGAGGGATTTGATAAATTGTGGTCCAAAAACATAACTGTTCCAGGCTCTGTATTTGTCCAGGGACCCACCAACTAGTTCAATGTCTATTTATCTCTGGTAATTCAACTTACATGAAAGTGCTACGATCCCTCCTCTGGGACTCAGTTCTCACTTTGTTATGTCCCTCCACCTCCCTTAAAACAATTATTTAGTTCTAAAGCATGATCAGAGAAGGAGACAGTACTAACACTGTGTCAATGAAAGTACATAGTGTTTCACAAGGTATAAGTCAAGAGTTCAATATAACAGATACTTCAAAGCCAGAAATCTATCACAAATATTTCTTTTCTTCTTTGGCAACCAATAAACAAATGCGGGAGAGTTCTTACTCTCCATATCCAGGCAATGTTAACAGCATAAATGTATTCCATGAAGACTACAAAATGTATCTCATTAAGATTACTATTACATTTAATATTCCTATGCAGAAACCTGGAGTTGCATGGCATCCCTCATGCTGTAGAGGGCGCTCTTGCGTTTTGTAAACATTCCCCTCATGAAATGTTACAGCTTTCATTAAAAGAAGCTACATTTCCCCAAAAGGAGCTTTTATTGTTCCCTTGCAAAGGCTGAGAAAATTGAATGCAACGTTTTCTATTTGCATCTTTTACAATGAAATAAATGGCAGCGGTAGGAAGATGTTTAGAAATGCTGACTTTCATAGAAACACTCCCTAAAATAAATGTCAACTCTCTGCCTTTTGCCCCCCAGTGAACTTTTGGATGTGGTTTTTCTGAGGCCAAAAGCCGATCAAGTGCTGTCATGTTAAAATAGATTAACAAGTTTGTGTGTATATATATAAAGTTTAAACATTCAGCAAAGCAATAAACTGGAAAGAACTCGCTGGCTAGTTCTGCTTCACTTGCCCTGAACCAGCCACCTTTTGTGTGCCAATCCAGAGGCAAAGAACCAAATCTTGTTGGATGTCATCTCACATAAACCCTAACCAAGGCAATCAAGTCAGGCACAATGGGACTTAAAGTTTAGCAAGAACTGGAGGGGCCTTAAAGAAAGTCAAAAATGTCTTGGAAAGTATGACAGGGTGAGTGGTTTGCATACTGGACCCTTTTATTTAAGATGTTAACATTCCATAATATGGATAGATTTAGCAAAAGTGGACAAAGTGACCAGGGTTCAATTTCCTTCTCAGCCATGGAAACCCACTGGGTAAGTCACATAAACATAATCCCAGAAATCCCTGTTATAAACTCACTTTAGGATTGCCATAAGTTTGAAAGGACTTGAAGGAACACAACAACAACAACAACCACGTTAACATATTAGGATGGGGTGAGGAGGGGGAGAAGGATTCCATGGAAAGTTAGGGGAGGGAATTATCCTGGGGGAAATTATTTAGTGCCAACTGTCTTCCACTTCAGGCTGGGATCCCAAATAGCTATACTTCGGAGTCACTGAACTCAGCAAGACTTCCACTATAGAGTGAATACAATTTAATACCACTTTAACTGCCCTGGTTCAATGCCATGGAATCCTGGGAGTTGTTGTTTGATGAAGCACCAGCACTCTAGCAGATAAGGCTAAAGATCTTGTAAAATTACAACACCCAGGATTCCATAGCATTGAGCCAGGAAAATTAAAGGGGCGTCAACCTTTAATTCGTTCTATTGTATAGCCCAAGGATCCCAGAGGTAGGTCTTTTTGAGAATGAGCGTACTTACACTCCAGAATGAACATGGTTAGACACCACTTTAATTGCCCTAGCTCAATGCTACAGAATCCTGAGAGTTGTTGTTTGGTGAGGCACCAGCACTCTTTGGCAGAGAAAGCTAAAGAGTTTGTAAAAGTCCAGCTTCCAGGATTCCAAAGGATTGAACTGTGGCAGTTAAAGAGGTTCCAAACTGCATTAATTCTAAAATGTACATGCATATACAGGGAGAAAGGCAAGAAATAAAAGCCCTGCTTCGAAATCTGTTGGCTACTCACATCATTTTGAAGCCTTCTGGCACAGAGAGCTCCCTCGTCAAAAGCACATCGTCCTGGACTGGGCCTTTTGGATGGGTCGCTCAGGACCTGTTCGGAAGAAGTATAATTAATGTTTTTTTTATTGGAGGAGGGAAGGGAAATTGAGACTGAAGAAATTGGGAAAAGAAAGGTGGGGGGAGCCCTGGATGGGGCAGAAGCAGAGCAGCAGGTGCCAAAAGGCCTTGTCCTTCGCAATAAAAGTTAACTACTTCATTACCAGTCCTGACTCTGGACCCTATTGTCATTGTAGGTGACTTCAAGTTCTTTCCGATTTATTAAAATCCTGAGCAATTTATAGAAACCCATCAGCCACAAAAGCCCAACTACGTCTACAATACTGTAGATTTGCAGTAGTGCAGCTTGACACCCACATTAACTGCCATGGGTCGATGCTATGGAATCCTGGGAGATGTAGTTTTACAAGTTCTTTAGCCTCCTCTGCCAAAGAATGCTCATTTCTCATTGAACTGCAAAGCCCAGGATTCCATGACGAGAACCCATTGCAGTTAAAGTGGGTCAAACTGAATTAATTCTACAGCATAGATGCAACCTGGGTCTTGCAGAACCCCATGATAGGGTCACCATAAGTCAGAAACAACAACAAGAAGGAGGAGAAGAATGAACCTGACAGCCAGCTCTCAAATCCCTGCTTGTCCATAGAGACCCACAGGGCGACCTTGGCAATCCTGACGCTCAACTTCAAAAGAAGGTGCACCCCCCAACCTCCCCCACCCACAAAACCTTGCCAAAAGAACCCCACAATAGGTCCCTTCCTATTACTGTTGTGTACATTCAGTCACTTCTGATTTCTGACAACTCTAAGGCAAACGTAACAGAGTGGGTGTGTTCTTGGCTTTCCTCTGAGGTTGAAAATGTTGGGCTTTCTGGTCAAGCAGGACTCAAACTGGGGTCTCCCAAGGTCCTGCTCCAGTACTCAGTCCACTATACAGAGTTGGCCTTCACTCGAATCTTGGGGTCCCTTAATGCTTCTCAGACTATAAGGAGGATATGTGTGAGGTCCCCCCCCCAGTATATTTGTATCCAATGGCTGCAACTCTTCCTCCCTCCCTTCCTTTTCCCCTTCCTTCCTTCCATCCTTCCTCATCCCCTCCTTCCTTCCCTTCTTTTCCTTCCTTCCTACCTCATTCTCCCCTTCCCTCCACTTTTCTGTTCCTTTCTTGTCTTTTCTCCTTCCTTCCCCTCTTTTCCTTCCTTCCTTTACTCCTTCCTTCCTCACCCCCGCCTTCCTGCCTTTCCTTCCTTCCTTCCTCCTCCCCTCCTCCCTTCATTCCATCTTCATTCTCTCCTCCTTTCCACTTTTCTGTTCCCCTTTTCCTTTCCTCCTTCCTTCTTCATCCCCTCCTTCCTTCCCTTCTTTCCCCCCTTTCCTTCCTCATTCTCTCATTCCCTCCACTTTTGTGTTCTCTTCCTTCCTCATCTCCTTCCCTTCTTTTCCTGCCTTTCTCATCCCCTCTTTTCTTCCTTTCGTTCTTCCCTCCTTCCTCATTCTCTCCTTCCCTCCACTTTTCTCTTCCCTTCCTTTCTTTTCAGGCACTAGCAGCCCATGTCTCTGGAGCCAAGACGACCCAGAAACTATCCCAAATGTGTAATACTATTTTGAAATCCGTGGGGGCTTGTTCGAGTCCCATAAACCTGCTTGTCTTTCCAGAACCACAAGAGTCTTCGGGTGCATCCACACTGTAGAATGAAAGCAGTTTGACACTCCTTTCGCTGCCAGGACTCAGTGCGATGGCATCCTGGGAGAAGGTGTAGTAGTCACACGAAGTCTTTAGCCTTCTCTGCCTCGGTTTGGTACCTCACCAAAGGACCAACTCCAAAGATGTCATAGCACTGAGCCTGGGCAGTTACAGCGGCCTCAAACTGCGTTCATTCTGCCGCGGAGATGCATCCCTCCGCAGGCAGCGACAAAGCAAAGCGTAAACGGAGCTCCCTCCCTTCTAAACACATTGAAAGCCCAACTCAGCGCCAAATGCCAATAGATTGGGCTCCTCGGTCCCTTTCGCTTTGTTAAACCAACTCACAAGTGCCTTTCAGTCGGATCAAGAGAGTGATTTCATGTTTTTCTACAGTTCGGAGTGTTCGCTAGTCTATGTTAACCAGGGGAGGAGCACACCAACAAAGATCAGCCCGGGGCTCTCAAAAGCTTGATCCCCATTTTGCTCGGCTTTCTGTTTCAAAGAAAGGTTCCCTTCTTGCAAATGCTCAGCTTGATGATTCGACCAGGAGGTTTTTGGCACGCCTCGCAAAACGGGACCCATCGCGGGACAAGGGACCTCCCGGACCAGGACTCTGTTCCGAATCAAATCGAGCCTGCCTTCGGACCTTTCCCTGCCGCCCACGGGACACGCGGAAGGAAGGAAGGAAGGAAGGAAGGAAGGAAGGAAGGAAGGAAGGAAGGAAGGAAGGAAGGAAGGAAGGAAGGAAGGAAGGGGGGCATGAAAGTGAGAGGCGTGATTGAGGAAGGAAGGAAGGAAGGAAGGAAGGAAGGAAGGAGACACAAAAGCAGGGAGGAGAGAATGAGGAAAGAAGGGATGAAGAAAGAAGGAAGGAAGGAGACACAAAAGTGGAGAGGAAAGAATGAGGAAGGAAGGGAGGGAGGAAGGGATGAGGAAGGAAGGGACACAAAAGTGGAGAGGAGAGAATGAGGGAGGGAGGGAGGGAGGGAGGAAGGAGGGAGGGAAGGAAGAGGAAGGAAGGAGACACAAAAGTGGAGAGGAGAGAATAAGGAAAGAAGGAAGGAAAGGAGGGATGAGGAAAATAGGAAGGAAGGAGACACAAATGTGGAAAAGGAGGGAGGGATGAGGAAGGAAGAAAGGGACACAAAAGTGGAGAGGAGAGAAGAAGAAAGAAGGAAGGGAGGGATGAGGAAGGAAGGAGAAACAAAAGTGGAGAGGAGAGAAGAAGGAAGGAAGGAAGGAAGGGGCAAGAAGAAAGGAAGGAGCCACAAAAGTGGAGAGGAGAGAATAAGGAAGAAGGAAGGGAAGGATGAGGAAGGAAGGAGAAACAAAAGTGGAGAGGAGAGAAGAAGGAAGGAAGGAAGGAAGGAAGGAAGGAAGAGGCAAGAAGGAAGGAAGGAAGCAAGGAGCCACAAAAGTGGAGAGGAGAGAATAAGGAAGAAGGAAGGAATAAGGAAGGAAGGGGACACAAAAGTGGAAAGGAGATAATGAGGAAGGAAGGAAGGACGGAAGGAAGGAAGAAGGGGAAAGGAAGGAAGAAGGAAGGACGGACGGACGAATGGACACCCACGGAAAGAGGAGCAGCTCCCTCCCAAACGGGGAAGGCTCCCAGGGGAAGCGGCAAGCTTCACCGGCACTCTCCCTGCCTCTCTCCCCCCCTGACAACATCCAACATGAAGACCGAGTTGAAGGACTTCACCCAAGCCCCTTTGGCCCCACGCGTGAGGCACCTGTGCCTTGTGCTTCTGGGCAACAGAGCCAGGCAACTTCGGGTGCGCCTACTACTACACGGCAGAATTAATGCAGTTTGGCAACAGTTTAAGGCTCAACGCGACGGCCTCCTGGGCGTTTACGAGGTCTTCCGCCTTCTCTGCCACAGGGCAAACGGCAGCTCCAAGGATTCCAGGGACGCCTCATTCAATCACTCCAAATGCGTTTCAAACGCGGGATCTCTCTCATCACCGAAGATCTGGGCAGCGGGCAACTTTGGCGAAGTGTACTATTCTCGCCTCCCGGACGTGTTTCTGGACAACCAATGCCATCCTGCCGATGCCGTGGAGAGTCGCACCGCCAGAGCGAGGACTTCTCTCTCCCTCCCTCCGTCGCCGAAGAGAGTGAGGTTGTTGTCCCGACCGAGGCAAACTCCAGCCACCGGGAGCCATTTGGGGGTGGAGAGGAGCCAAGGGGGGAAGGAAGCCAAGCCGGTCCACCCACCGCCACCCTCCTCTTCCTCGGCTACAAAGCAAGCGGCACTCACCGGGCGCATCGCATCGCTGGCGCCTTCCTCGCAGCAGCCCAGCCGGGCAGGCGACCCTCCTTTCCCTTGGCCACTCCTCAAGCCTTCCTCCTCCCTCTCCCCCGCCTCTTCCTTCCGTCGCCACCGAAGGAGCGCGCGGATCAAGGAGGGCGAGCGAAGCGACTGCCGCTCGGAAGCTCAACCAACACCCGGGAGGGAGGCTCTCCTCGCCGGCGCTGGCTTTCCCGCCCACTCCCTTTGCTGCCCCCTGCCGGAGAGCGGGAGAAGGCGCCTCGCCTCTGGACCCTCCGCTGGACTGGACTGGCCAGCCCTTCCTCGCCCTTCCAGACAAAGGAGGCTTTCTCTCCTCTCGCCCAGCCGTCTTTCTTTCTTTCTTTCTTTCTTCTTTCTTTCTTTCTTCCTCCCTTCTTTCTTTCCTTCCTTCCTCTCTTCTCTTCTCTCCTCCTTCCCTCCTTCCTTCCTTCCTTCCTTCCTTCCTTCCTTCCTTCCTTTCTCTCCTTTCTTTCTTTCTTTCTTTCCTTCCTTCCTCTCCTTCCTCCTTCCTTTCTCTCCTTTCTTTTTTTCTTTCTTTCTCTCTTTCCTTCCTTCCTTCCCCTCCTTTCCTTCCTTCCTTCCTTCCTCCCTTCCTCTCCTTCATTCCTTCCTTCCTCCTAGGGTTGCCACTTTTTGATATAAGAAATAAGGGACATTTATGGGATTTTTCACAAAAATAAGGGACACTTCATTAAAAACTTGAAACTCAAACGTTAGGTATAAATAGTTTTATTAACAGAATAAGATAATGATTGAAACTCACAAAAGAAACTGTCTTACACCCTCTTAACAGTACATGGTATGTTTCTGCTGTTTTGTCGTGCAGAAAAAACATTATTAGAACTACCTTATTTTCTCCATCTGTATTTAGTACTTGACCATGCTGACTTTAAAAGTGCACTGTCTAAACATTAAAATAAAATAAATTTTATAAGACAGTACATCTTCATGATTATTATGTCAATAGTTAATGGTATAGTATAGTATGGGATACACAGCATTGTATAGTATTGGGATACACAGCTAGGCCTATTTTAAGAGTAACTCTCAAGCAACCAGAAACTATCTTTATCCAACATGATCTAACATTCCCCTTGGGTAACTGTTAATTGAGTCTACTGTACTTTGAAAAAGTTCTGTATCGCCTCTTCCTTCCAACAGGGATGCAGGCAGGCACACACTCGCAAGTGCATGACTGTCAGCCTGCCCTGCGAGTTGGAATCCCCGGGCAGGCATTGCTGTGGAAACCGCAACGCGCGCCTACCTCTGGTCAACCCTGCCCAGTCCTGTCCTGTTAGTCAATAATAAGGGACAGGGCCTGAAAAAACGGGACACAAATTTTAGGGTCAAAATAAGGGACGTCCCTTAGAATAAGGGACATATGGCAACCCTACTTCCTCCCCTCCTCTCCTTCCTCCCCTCCTTCCTTCCTTTCTCTCATTTCTTTCTTTCTTTCTTGCAGCTGCAAAAAAAGGCCAATGGGACTTTGGCCTGCATAAATAGAAGCTGTTTCAGGGTTTGCTTTCTGCGGACTCGCTGTTTCACGGTTAGGGTTTAGAATGAATATTTTAAATATATTTTTATACATTTAGTGGTTTTAAAATCAGAAAGGCCTTGCCCGACATACCAGGCAAGGGCCGTTGCGGCGATGGGTGCCCTCTTGCCGGCCATGCTGCTTGGAGGGGGCTTCTTCTTCCCAGAAACCCCTGCACGGCAGGAAATTTCCCAAGGGTCATCCAGCCCAACCTCATTCTGCCATGCAGGAACACACAATCAAAGCATTCATAACAGATGGCCACCATGCCTCTAGTCAAAAGCTTCCAGAGAAGGAGACTCCACCATGCTCCAAGACAGCAGGGCATTTCAGTGTTGAACAGCTCCATATCCTAATCTAGCACAGCAGAAAACAAGCTTGCCCCTTCCTCAATGTGGCATCCTTTCAAGTATTGAAACATCGGCTATCAGCCTTCTCTTCTCCATGCTAAACATACCCATTTCCCTGTGCCATTCTCAAAGAGTTTGGCTTCCAGACCTTTGAACACTTCAGTCACCCTTCTGTTGTCAATATCCTTCTTGCTCCTTTGCTGTGTTGCTATGAGTCCGGCCCAGGCCTGGGCCAACTTGACCCCTCCAGGTATTTTGGACTTCAACTCCCACAATTCCTCACAGCCTCAGTCCCTTTCCTTTCCCCCCTCAGCGGCTTAAGTGACTGAGGGAAAAAAGGAAGGGGCCTGAGGCTGTTAAGTATGGTGGGAGTTAGAAGTCCAAAACACCTGGAGGGGCCAAGTTGGCCCAGTTCTGGTCCAACCTGTATCCTTTTCATTTCCATTTTTAGAGGTTTGTATGTGGGATGATAGTCATTCACTTTCAGCATCTCACCTCTCCTGTATCCAAAAGGACTATTTATTTTGGTAGTGAATGTTCTGAAAATGTTCTCCTTGCCTATGAAAAGCAAGGAGAGGATTGGTTCTCAGTGCATTTTTCTTTCTTAATAACTCATTTCTTTATGTAAGAAAGAAAGAAATCATAATAGAATAGCCAATTATAAAACAAACAAGAAATTTTTGGCATATTTAATAAGAAGAATGACAGAACTACATGCTACCTACTACTACAAACCTACAACTAAATAGTAGGCCTGGTCAATCATGGTTCTAAATGGTTCTGAAGTACTTACAAAACTAAAGTTCTGGTGGTGAAAACTAGGTGGCGCTGGTGCTTTGCTTCTATAGTGTTGCTAAAGTTCTGGTGGTGAACATTTCAGAACTCTAACAAAACTTTCAAAATTTCATTATTTCATTATTGGCGATTTTTAAGACAGAACCAATTAGGAGCTGCCATTTATAACAAAATTTTGAAAGTTTTGTTAGAGTTCTGAAATGTTCACCAACAGAACTTTAGCAACACTAAAGCACATCCCAAGCGAGCTTGCGGTGATCCAAGGCCCGGAAAAGGAAAGGTTCATGCTTGGAGACAGTAAAAGACACAAAGTATCACCTTAGAGAGAAGAAGTTGCAAATTAAAGTTTCTTTTTATTGGGAGATTGGTTACAATGTAAGGGTTGGGGAAAGAAAGCAAGGAGAAAACGGAATGTCTGTTGAGGCTGCTGCTGGAGCCACACTCCCAACTGATGATGGCCCAACAGGGCACCCAGGAACTGTGGAATTCCCTGCTGCATGACAAAGCAATCCAAAGGCAGGGGGTTCCCGACTCTATACCATTAAGTCCATGGCAGTGACATCTCCGGCCCATCCCCTGTTTGGATATCAGTGGCAGGCTAAAACCAGGACCTCAATTCATGGCTGATACCAAATGAGAGACTCCCTCCTGGACACACAGAAAACTGGGCAACTTGGGAGGCACTGAACAGACTGTGCTCTGGCACCACGAGATGCAGAGCCAACCTTAAGAAATGGGGCTACAAAGTGGAGTTCACAACATGTGATAGTGGAGAAGAGCAAACCACTGACCACCTATTACAATGCAGTCCGAGCCCCACCACATGCACAATGGAGGATCTTCTTATAGCAACACCAGAGGCACTCCAAGTGTCCAGCTACTGGTCAAAGGAGATTTAATAGAATGCCAAATTTTTAAACTTTTTCTTGATTTAAAAGTCATTGGCGTGCTGGCTGAAATCCAAATAGGGGATGGGCTGGATATGGGCTGGAGATGGGCTGAAGGTCCATATGATTCCAATTCTATCTTCTTCAAAGAGCACAGATTATCTTACCTTGGTCACCCTTGTGGTCTTTCTTCCAAAGATTGGTCATACTGAGCATCCACACTGCTGCATGTTTGGATTTCTGAAAGTCTTAATCAATTCCTTGCTTTAACGGCGGTAAAATCTTTGTGGTACTTATCTCCAAATAGATATATACAGTAATGCGCCACCAGGGGCAAGTCACTCACCACATCATCCTAAAGGTTTGCTGTCTACCAGAGTTCCTTATCATTCACATCCTGACTGAATGTTGTCAAAATGAGATTTCAGACATTGCAACAGACTTATCTCCTATCATAACAATAATAAAAAAGACAGAGCCTTAACTACTTTGAGAAGTGATTTAATCAAGACTGGTGTAGGCTCTACTGACTCCTCTTCCAAGGACAACCTAACCATGTGGCTAAAAGGCTTACCCTTTAATTCCATGGAGTATTTAATCCATTTTAACAGAATCATATCTTAAAGCACTTCTGATAAAACACTATCTCATTTGCCACATGTCCCCCCCCCCTTTGTCAGAGCTTCTATACCTTTATCAGTATGTAGAATTCAAGGACTGAGGTTTTCCATCTCTTTAGATCTGTTATGTAATTAACTGGAAAACTAAACAAATAAATCTACAATCTGACCTTTTTAAGACAAGGGTGAACCTATACATTAAAATACGTGCACTGTTACATCAAAACATGATTCCCTTCTAAAATCAAAGGGTCAGATGAGGACTGTCATAGGCAAAGAAGGAGACAATTTGTTGGACTGGTTGGACCAGTGATTCTTAACCTGTGAGCCACAGAACACCAGTGGGCTGTGAGGATGTAAATCTGTCTGCGAGCCTCCTTCCTCTTTATTTATTTATTTTATTTCCACTCCTTCCCTGTTGCTGACCATGGCATATGTTATGTATCAGAAACTAGAGTTGATGTGATCTATCCAATGCAATTTTCTGAATCAGTACCCCAAACCAAATCTAAAGTTGACCAAAAACTGATTTGTAACCCTTTTGGTACTAATGTTGGAGAGTGGTCCCTGATCAAAAAAAAAGTTGTGAACCACTGGGTTGGACTGATGGAAGCTGTAACCCAACAACTTCTGGTAGTCTGTATTTGTCTCTCTTCTGAGTTACATGCACAGAGGAATTGAAAAAATAGGGAATGAGATCTTTCTTTCCAATGTAAATTGCATTGGTCTGAGCTTTAGCATAGCAGGTTAAACTGCCAGCTGCAGAAAATCTTGCCGTTCGAAAGGTTGACAGTTAGAACCCAGATTGGGGTGAGCTCCCAACTTTCAGCCCAGCTTCACCTAGCAGTTTGAAAACAGTAATGTGAGTTGATAAATAGGTACCGCTTTGGCGAAGAGGTAGTAAAAGACGCCCATACAGACATGCCGGTGATTTGATCGGGAGAGCGTTTAAAGACAACAAAGCTCATTGGCATGGAAGATGGAGCGGCAACACCCCCCCCCCCACAAACACATGTAGCCAGAGTCAAGCTCAGCCTCCAGATGCCAGAGATGGAAAAAGATGGGAAGCCTACCTCTGTCTGTCTTCGTTAATTGTATAACAGCACTTGAACGTTTGCCGTATATGAGTACTGTAATCCACCCTGAGTCCTCTTGGGAAAATACGGCAAAATATAAATGATGATAATGATGATGATGATCTTCATAGGAGGAGGTGTTTTTTCCAGGACAGCATGGGCCCTACCAGTGCAATATTTTTGTTTGTTTAAAAAATCTGTCCATGACAAAGAATAATAACTGAATAACTGAATCTAATAAATTGATCCAAGAAACTACCAAAAAGCAAAGGTAAATAGATATATTTCTGATTTCCAATATGCCTGTTTGGATATACATTTTGTTGAAAAGATTGGGACCCACCAGATGTTTTAGTTTTTATTTTGCAGAAGCCCCAGTTTGTTTGACCAGCAGGTAGGAATTATGGGAATAGTAGTCCACATAACATAACATAACATAATATAACAGTAGTGCCCGGTGGCATAGTGGGTTAAACCGCGGAGCTGCTGAGCTCATTGACCGAAAGGTTGCAGGTTCGAATCAGGGGAGCGGTGTGAGCTTCCACTGTCAGCCCCAGCTTCTGCCAACCTAGCAGTTCAAAAACACTCAAATGTGAGTAGATCAACCAGCCTCATCTGAGACGTAGCGAGAGCAGGGCCTCTCCGGATGAACATAGATTACGAGGAGGGACCGGCGGAAGGTAATGGCGCTCCATACAGTCATGCTGGCCACATGCCCTTGGAGGTGTCTATGGACAACATCGGATCTTCAGCTTAGAAATGGAGATGAGTACCAACCCCCAGAGTCGGACACGACTAGACTTAATGTCAGGGGAAAACTTTTACCTTTACCCTTAGTCCAAAACATGTAAGGGACAAATCTTCTCCACCCTGCCTTATTGAAAGCATTGTTAAGAGATGGAGGAGATAGAGTTTGCTCATTATGAATCTATTCCATCAATTTTTCTCCCAGTCCCTTGTGTATGACCATGCGTATACACACACATTTGATGCCACCGTAGATTTTGAACTAAATACAGTTTGACATATTTTCTGCTGGATCAGATCTGATGTTGGAGACTGAATCCAACATTATCTTCATGACTCTGGCTTACTGTTTGCTGGCAGCAGCTGTAAATTACTGAGAAATCCCTGGGTTGACAAGCTGGCCACAATTTTGTATCTTCCACTAGACCTTGTGTGGTTTTGAAGGCTGGGGACGAAATCTGCAGACATCAAACCCCACACAGTGGAAAATATATGACAAAGGGACCTTCTTTTTCATTTTTTTCCCTCAGAAAAATGCCTTTTGAGATATTATGGCCCTGCTATAGTTCTGCCTCCACTTTCCAATACGGCAAAGGAGGAAATTGCAAAACCGCTTTCATGGGAGGGGTGGAACATCAGTTTTTTTCAGTGTTCAAAGAGGCAAGAGAAGAAGTCAGCGGTGGACAGATAGCAGGTTTTTAGCCCTTTGCCATATATCTCCAAATGCACTTAGGAGTAAACTAAAAGGCCTGAAACCCCAGGTTCATAAATTGATTCATTTGTAGGTCACTGAGGTTCTCTAATTTGAGAAACCACCCATGATGGCGCTGTAAGAAAATATCATAAAAGCTGAAAGCATAAACGGAGCAGTTTTGAGCTCCAATAAATCTCAAATGCCCAGAGATACATTAATATTGTTGTCTCATCCTAAGGACAGTTTCATTTTACCTTGGAGTACTTCACCAAGACATAATGGTTGTGTTGATCTGCAGGAAATCATTTTTTTAAAAAGCAAAGCCCCAAAACCCAAGTATTTTAATAAAACACAGCCAAATGATCGCCAACATTAAAGTCCACTTTTCCTATTTTTGCAACATGATGGAATGAATAACTGTGGAGTACCTACCTATTGCAGTTAATTAAATATATGTATCACCTGAAAAGGTTGATGGTGAACAAGGAAAGAATAATAAACAGCCCATTTTCATTTCTAATGGAAATTTTGAATGCATACTTGCCTTTCCCTCTTTTCCTTGTCTATTATTTCTAATGATTTTTCTTCAAAAGTAGTCTAGGCAAGGACAGTCCTTCAATTAGCCAGATTGAGACTGTAGTTTTTGCATGATATGAAAGGGCAGCTAATCGTTACTTATTTATTTTATTATTGTTGGTTTTGAACTCATCTCGGGGATTGGATGATATTCTCGTGGGGTTTTCTGCTTCATCTACCAAACTACTTTGGCTGACTTCAGCTACTATAAGCAGCATTTTGGTGACACACACCCCTGCATTTCACTTCCACTTGAAGGTCCCAAAGGACATTGTGGAATAGCTGAACAAGTATCTGAATGCAATTTTGGAGGAGATGAGGCCACAAGAAGTGATGCTTACTCCAGAGATATGGTAGTTAGGAAAACTTTCTGATCTGTATCCCCCCCGCTCCCTCAATAACCAAGTCTACAACTTGGGGATTTTCCTGAACCATTTATCTATGGAGGTGTTTGGGCATTTATCAGACTTGGTTGTACCCCTATTGGGGAGAGGGAATGTTTTAGTCAAACATATCCTGGTTTCATAAATCAGACTAATATCCTATGCTCTAAATTGTTCTTCATTCACAGATAGTTTGGGGGCTCCTGCTTATGCAGAATGCAGCTGGCCAGCATATTACAGTTTTAAGAGACACAATTCTGCTTATAATGTTAGAGTTATTTAAAATAGTGTTTTGATTTATTTCATTTCATTTTAGTTTTATTCTGGAAGCGTTTGCATGGAAGAATGGGATCTGCTAGCTCACGCCCGGCTCAACTCTTTAAGGTAATTCGATCTCTGACGACGGTCCCTACCGTCCCAAAAAACAGCGATCAGGCCCTTACCGCCGGTGTTTTCCAGAGCTTTTTGCAGACAAGATACTGAGCCTCCGCCGGGACCTCCCGGCCACAATTGATACAGTGAGAGAGCTCGAGACTCCGTGGCCCTCCGCCGGGCCCACCATCGACCGGTTTCGGCCACTGGATGCAGATGCTGTTGATAAGATAGTGGCTGCGGCTCGCCCCACCACCTGCTCCCTCGACCCGTGCCCCTCCTGGCTTGTTAGATCTTGCCTGGAGGGGTTACGTGGGCCTCTGTTGAATGTCATAAACAGCTCCCTTGAGCAAGGAGTCTTTCCAGAGTGCTTAAAAGAGGCGGTGGTGGCTCCATTACTGAAGAAACCATCATTGGACCTGCGGTTCCCTCCAACTACCGCCCAGTGTCGAATCTTCCATACCTGGGCAAGGTAGTTGAGAGGGCAGTAATGGAGCAGCTGCAGTCCTTCTTAGATGATGCAACATGGCTTGACCCCTTCCAGTCCGGCTTCCGTTCGGGGCATGGGACGGAGACGGTCCTGGTCTCCATCACAGACCAACTCCGCTGCCAGCTCGACCAAGGCGGGTCTGCGCTGCTCGTGTTATTGGACCTCACGGCAGCGTTTGACACGGTCGACCACAATCTTTTGATCCACCGCCTGGCCATGGCCGGAGTGAGGGGACTGTCCTTAAATGGCTGTCCTCCTTCCTCCGCCAGAGGTCTCAGCGTGTGAGTAGGGGCGGGGAGGTCTCCGAGGGCTCCCCATTAGTGTGTGGAGTCCCTCTGGGGGCCATTCTCTCCCTCTATTATTTAACATCTACATGCAGCCGCTTGCACAGCTGGTGCGGAGTTATGGGCTGGTCTGCCATCAGTACGCCGATGACACCCAGCTCATTCTGAGGATGGAGGGCAGGCCGGAATGTGTCCCCGATAATTTCCAACATTGCCTCGAAGCCGTTACTGGATGGCTGCGAGCCAGTAGGTTGATGGTGAATCCGCGAAGACGGAGATCTTGTGGCTGGGCGGCCCAGGCGGGGTGGGTGCCCGGCTTCCGACCCTGGACGGTGCGGCGCTGCATCCAGCGCCGTCTGTGAAGAGTCTGGGTGTCCAGTTGGACTCCCAGCTGACCATGGAGGCCCAGGTCTCCATGGCCAGCAAGGCTGCTTTTTTCCACCTCCGCCAGGCAAGGAGGCTGGCCCCTACCTCTCCCGGAGCGACCTAGCCACGGTGCTCCAAGCCACGGTCATCTCCAGGCGAGACTACTGGAACCCGCCTTACGTTGGCCTGCCTATGTCGCCGAACCGGAAGCTCAAGCTGGTGCAGAACACTGCCGCCCGGCTCCTGTCTGGGGCACCAGCAGGATGCCGTATAACACCAATTTTGCAGGATCTGCACTGGCTGCCTATTGAGCACCGGGTCGCCTTCAAAGTGCTGGTTCTTACCTTCAAGGCCATACACGGCCTGGGGCCAGCGTATCTGAGGGACCGTCTCACCCCATATTGCCCAGCGAGATCACTCGGTCCGAAGAGGCCAACCTGTTGGTAGTACCATCTGTAAAGTCGGCACATCTAACATCGACCCGCCGGAGGGCGTTTCTCTATTATAGCTCCCACACTATGGAACGCCCTCCCGGCCGGCCAGAGCCCTGAGAGATCTGCTGCCATTTAGACGGGCCTGCAAAACTCATTTGTTTAGGCAGGCCTTGGCGAGTAGGCCTCGTCTATACTCTCTGGGCTGTGATATCTCCTGCTGCTCAATTGTTATATTGCATTTTGCTGTTTAATTGTTTTAACTGTTTTTAACTGTTTTTATGTTTTAACCTGTGGCGTTGTGCCACTGGCTCTGTGAGCCGCCGCGAGCCCCCGGGAGTCGGCGGCGAAGAAGCCCCAATAAATAAATAAATAAATAAATAAAATAAATAAATATTCAAGATGAAGAGATGAATACAGTAGTACTCTGCATCTTGATTTGGGTGAGTGACTTCCATTTGCTGGTCAGGTAGTGAAATATCTTGAGTCACAGCAGAATGTATGTTGCACTCCAGGCCTGGGAACACACATGACCCCCTCAACACACAGGAGTCCAGGAATATAAGAAAACCGGGAACACGAGAACCCAGGCTTAGCTTCTCACTCTAACGCAGCCTTGCCTGAACTGCCTTTAAGGTAAACAACTTGTTTAATATACACCCATGAAAGCATTATATCTCTCATCAATTTTCTATGCAACTTTCCCACATAATCCCACATAATCTGACATAATATATTTTCAGCTCTGATTTGTAAATGAAGACTTTTGTTGATCTCCGGAACGCTTCTTATCACTCAGCTCTTCATTCGATTCCTTATCTTCTGTTGCTCCTTCTGGCTCCTCTGACTGGCCTTGAGCCTTGCACTCTCCGAGACAGTTTTCTCACAGAGAGAACAATCATTTCCCAGAACTGAATTTCCCAGACATGAGGGCCCATCAATTTATGCCACAGGAAAACCCACACTCCTCTCTAAATCAGCAGTTAGACCATCAGCCTCTGGCTGATCTACAATAATGTAGGTGTTTATGTTATACAGGTTGAGTACCCATTCACTGAAATGCTTGGAAACACACACACCACCCAGATTTTTATATCTTGGTCTGAAAACTCATGGTAGCAGTCAGGAGGGCAGTTGTTTTGATTAGAAATCATAAGGGTAACTTTTGTGTGTTTCTCTCCTTCCTCCCTTGTTGTAAGCATAAAACACATCTTACACATAAAATAATAATGAGAGAGAGAGAGAGAGAGAGAGAGAGAGAGTGTTCAAAGCAATCCTAGAAACCTTGCCTCAGAGGGTATATTCTAATGCAGTTCCAGCCTCTTTCTCCTGTTTTCATGGTTGAGATGTTACCTGGGAAAAATAAGAAAAAAAGAAAATTCTGTCAAGAGGAGAGTAGTTTGTTTCTTCTCTCAAGGAAGGTTAGGCAGCATCTCTAAGTACTTAGCTTATTAGGATTAAAATAAACACAGTAATGAAATAAACACATTGTAATTTAGTCCGGAATTGGCCGCTTCAGCTCAAGGGACCTTGGCTTTGGCAGCTATCCTGGGCTAATTTTTGTCTGATTTCCAACTCTTTTGACACTTCGAAGAATGATCCCCTATGGGATTTCCTTTGGGTTTCGAGCAACTGGAAACATCATAAAGGAAGATGCAATACAATCTGTCCATTTTTTTTGGCTACCCTTCAAAGTTTAAGCCCAAAATAAAACAAAACCCTAAACCAAAAATGAGATTAGCATTAATATAATGAACTAGCTTCTTTGAGCTGTTCTGTATACAATGGCTTGTGAGAGTGAGCAAAGCAATTGTCCCATTGCTTAGAATCCCCTGATTCAACATGTTGATGTACAGAATTTAAGAGTGAAACAAAACATCTGCTTCAGGGTTTGGTAAAGTCGTTTGTTTCAGACTACATCTACCAGCCTTACCCAAATAGCTTTTCAACTTGTCAAAGAAAGAAGTAGATAACCATTTTCTAAACTCTGGACCATTTGTAAATAAAGATACATTTTGTATTTGGTGCAGACCCTGATCACAGACAATTGTCAATGATGAAGACATTAAAATAGTTCAAGATTTTCCATACCTTGACACAGTCATTAATTAGAGACTGCAGTAAGATATCAGAAGGGATACATCTACTGTAGAATTAATGCAGTCTGACACCATTTTAACTGCCCTGTCCATGACATAATGGAAGTTGTAGTTTGGTGACACATCAGCATTGTTTGGCAGAGAAGGCTAAAGGCCTTGTATAACTACAAATCCCATGATCCCATAGCAATGATCACAGTCTGTTACTGAGCAGAATTTAAAGTGCTGGATTTAGCCTATTAATCCCTAAATGGTTCCAATCCAGTTTACCTGTTCAAATGCATCTGCCTTTATGAGCTAGTTTATGGGCCAGTGATATCTTCGGGCGACCCAGCAATTAGCTCTATGTCTTCTATTTTATGAATGGGAATAGCCTGGGTTCCTGCCTGCGAACAACTCTTCGTCACAGCATTCCTCCGAATTTCCAACACGGCTTGCTAGCCCACCCGCTCTTTGTTGGGACACAGCCCCGCTGGGCTTGTGCATCTCCTCCCCTTGTTTACCTGCCTTGAAACCCTGTCTTCTTCAATGAACCCTTGAATGTTTCCCTCAAACCCGAAGTTACCTGGACATTGATTGACGCCATTGGCGTACGGGGTAGGAGCCCACAGCGGGCATGCACTATATGCATTTGTAATTTGCGATAAGTTGTTTATATATGTGTAATAACACTTTTGAAATTTCTAAATGAATGTATTACTTTATTGATTGCTTACACTTGGTGTGTTACGTTGCCTTTTAGCAACTCCCCCTCTAGCCTTGTATAACCACTTTAAGTTCCCCCAAGGGTGAGAAAAACAGTTTATAAATGCAAAAAAAAAAATAGAGCCATGACAGTTAAAAAGCTATCAAACTGTTACATCCATAGTGTAGATGCACCCTTGAACTTGTAAAGCCAGCCATGAAGGAACTAAACAAAATATGAAGTATTAATATATATAATTGAATACTAGAGTTAAGATGGTCTATGTCATCTTTTTCCTTATTTTTATAGATCATGAACATAAGAACATAAGAAGAGCCATGCTGAATCGGACCTCAACCCATCTAGTCCAGCATTCTGTATCACACAGTGGCCCACCAGTTGTACACGGGGATCTCGAGCAGAAGGGAGGGCAAAACCCTGACCTGCTCCCGACCCCCCACAACCAGTACCCAGGGAAATCCTGCCTACCTCAACCAACTCCGAGGTGGCACTTGAATGTCCTTTTCAGTAACTACCGATACACTTGGTATCCATGAATCTGTCTAATCCTGCCTTGAAGTTGTTCAGGCTGAAAAAGACTGATAGAGAGAAAATCAACTCATTTGAGTTATGGTGGTGGAAAAGAGTTTTGCGGATACCATTGATTGTCAATGGTCACGGTGGTCCACGCTCGTTACATCCCGAATAGACTACTGTAATGCACTCTATGAGGGGCTGGGACAAAGTATTCGACCATTGAATAGCAGCAAGTGAGAAGAAGATTTATGCAACTTACACAAGTTATTAGCTCTGCAGATTTTTTAACAGCTTGTTCTTTTATCTGTAAATACAGAATTAGTTTTTTTAAAGCTTCAACTAGTCCAACTGTCAGCAGCCAGGTTGCTCACCGGAGCGGCATACAGGGAGCACACCACCCCTCTGTTACGCCAGCTCCACTGGCTGCTGGTCTTCTTCCGAGCACAATTCAAAGTGCTGGTTTTAAACTTTAAAGCCCTAAATGGTTCTGGCCCAGGTTACCTGTCCAAACGTATCTCCTGTTACGAACCATCACGAAGTCTAAGTTCATCTGGAGAGGCCCTGCTCTCGATCCCACCACCATTACAAATGAGATTGGTGGGGACGAGGGACAGGGCCTTTTCAGGAGTGGCCCCCCACATGTGGAATTCTCTCCCAAGGGATATCAGATTGGCCACCTCCCTCCTGTCTTTCAGAAGGAAACTCAAGACTTGGCTATGGGACGAAGTATTTGACCATTGAATAGCAGCAAGCGAGAAGACGATTTACACAACTGGCAACAATGAATTGACCTGGCCCTGGCTTTGGATTTTAATGGGCGTGTTTAATTAATTGCTTTTTAATTAACTTTTTAAAAAATTAACTGTTTTAATGGTCTAATTGTATTTGTTGAATGTTTATGTGAAAGCACCGATCATGCTTGCTGTGAGGCCGCTTCGAGTCCCCCTTTAGGGGTGAGAAGGGCAGTTTATAAATGCAGGAAATAAAATAAATAAGACAAATAAATGGGTCCTAAAACACATCTCCATAAAAACCACAATTAGTAAATGAAGGCTGTTGTATTTTAGCTATGTCATGAGAAATGACTCATTAGAAGAGAAAATAATGCTTGATAAATGGGATGTTAGCAAGAAAAGAGGAAGACTGCATTCCAGATGGATTGACTCAATTAGGGAAGCAATTGCCCTGGATCTTAAAGACTGAGCAAAACTGTTGATGAAAGGGAGACTTGGAGGCCTCTCATTCAAGGGGTGAAAATGGACTTGAGAGCAGTTAACAACAAAACAGGCTCTCCCCTATGCTTTATTCTCATTTTCACAACATCTTAAAGAAATTGTTACTTGGTTCCCATATTCATATTCAAATCATTGAAATGTGAATGACCTTCAGACTGAGGAGGGAAAAAACCCAGAGTGAATAGAGCTCTGCAAATATATTTACACAAGTTATTAGCGCTGCAGATTTTTTAAAAAACAGCTTGCCCTTCTATCTGTAAATACAGATTTTTAAATAAAAAAACCAACATCAGATCTTATGATATTGGTTAATACTGCAACCAGTGGAGGATTACAAAATAGATATGTTAGGCACCTCTCTCTATTACTGCTCTGCAGTAGGTTCAAGAAGATATTAGAATAAACTTAGAGCACACAGTAGGCATGAGAAAAATGAAACGGAAATTAAATGGATTCGTTAGAGATTCGTATGTAATGGGACTTTTGATGTTTTACGTATAGCTGTCGCGAACCCGGAAGTAGACTTTCTTTTACGACACTTCACGGCGCCATTTTTGTATCTGGGTCGTAAAGCATTCGTATGGTTTCTTTGCCCTTAGTAAGCGTGTTTTGTCATTGGCTGATGGATACCAGGTGGACATACCCTTCCCTTCACTCCACCTTTCCTTTAGCCAATCAGAGGCAAAGAAACATGGATGGGGTGAGCGAGGGCCTCCTCCTCCTCTCTCGCCAATGGCAGGGCGGCGAGAGAGGAGGGAGAAAGCCCCCGCGCCTCTCTGCCTCTCTCAGCCCCGATCCATGCATCGGGGCTAGAGAGAGGCAGAGAGAGCGCGAGGGGCCTTTCTCCTCCTCTCTCGCCGGCCTGTCATTGGCGAGAGAGGAAAACCCTCGCTCACCCCCTCGCCTCTCTCTCTAGCCCGATGCATGGATCGAGGCTAGAGAGAGGCGAGGGGGTGAGGGCCTCCTCCTCTCTCGCCAATGACAGGCTGGGGAGAGAGGTGGAGAACGGCCCCCCCGCGCCGCGCTGCCTCTCTCGAGCCTCGCGCCATGCATCGGGGCTCGAGCGAGGCGCGGGGGTGAGCGAGGGTGCCGGCGGCGCGGGGAAAGAGGGCGAAGGAGGAGGCAATCAGCTGATGGCCTCCTCCTTCGCCCCTCCTTTCCCCCCGCCCTCGCCCGGATCCCAGTTTGGCCCAATTCTGTCATTGGTGGAGTTCAGAATGCTCTTTGATTGAAGGTGAACTATAAATCCCAGCAACTACAACTCCCAAATGTCAAGGTCTATTTTCCCCAAACTCCATCTGCGTTCACATTTGGGCATATTGAGTATTCATGCCAAGTTTGGTCCTGATCCAGGATTGTTTGGGTTCAGAGTTATCCCCCTAAATCACTGTCAATTCCTCCCAAACCCCTCCAGTATTTTCTGTGGGTCATGGGGGTTCTGTGTGCCAAGTTTGGTCCAGGTCTGTCATTCATGGGGTCTCAGCTGTGGAAGTCAGAGCTGAATTGGTCGAAGGTACTGCAAATCCCATCATCCGTTGTCCATCCTTCCCCAAACATATTGTTTTTGTGATTAATCCCTATGCTTTAACTTTTGTCAATTTGTAACAATGAAAATACATCCTGCATATTAGATATTTGCATTAGAATTCATAAGAGTAACAAAATTATGAAGTAGCAACGAAAATATGGATGGGGGTCACCACAACATGAGGAACCACTGCATTAATACATATCTCTCTCTCGGCATTACTTCACGAACGAAGATTCAGGAAGGACTCATCCCACGCTTTTACAAGCGCGCTGATGACTAAAGAGGCCAATCTGAGATAGGCAAGTTCGGTTGCAGAAAGCACAGCAGAAAGTCTATATATTATACATATATCTTTCTGTTTAATTGCTATTAGGGAAATAAAACGTGAACAAAGGAAGGAAGGAGACAAAGGAAGAAGTAGAGAAGGGGGGAGGGAAGGAAGGAAAGAGAAAAGAAGGGATGGGGAACCAAAGAGCAAAGGAAGGAATGAAAGAAGAGGGTAGAGAAGGAAGAAAGGAGGGAAAGGGGAAGTAATAAGGGGGGGGGGGGGAAGAATCGTACTTCACTTTCACAATTGTCCTGAGAGCTCGGAGCTAATACCTCTGATAGGTATGTTATACAGGTGCAGCTCCACTTGATTGCACTGCAGAGGTGAAGGGAATGTTCCCCCTTGATTTTTAACTGTTTCCCTGCTTTTCCTACTTTAGAACCAATTTAGAATTTCGTTAATACTTAAGTTACATTTTAGAACTTTTTGCAATTTTTTTTGTAAGTCTTTAATATACTAATAACCCCCCTCCCCATTTGATTTTAGAATCGCCATTTTTCGATTTGTTATCATGCCTAGCACACAGTAAAAGCACCGAATCCTCTAATGCAGTGATCTCAATCTTCCTAATGCTGCGACCCTGTAATACAGTTCCTCATGTTGGGGTGACTCCAACCATAAAATTATTTTTATTGCTACTTCATAACTGTAATTTTGCTACTGTTATGAATTGTAATGTAAATATCTGATCTGCAGGATGTATTTTCATTCACTCAACCAAATTTGGCACAAATACCCAATATGCCCAAAATTTAAATACTGGTGGGGTTGGAAGGGTGTGTGTGTGTTTCATTTTGGGAGTTGTAGTTGCTGGGATTTATAGTTAACCTACAATCAAAGAGCATTCTGAACTCCACTAATAATGGAATTGAACCAAACTTGGCACAAATATTCAATATGCCCAAATGTAAACAATGGCGAGGTTTGGGGAAAATAGACCTTGACATTTGTAGGTTGTAGTTGCTAGAATTTATAGTTCACCTACAATCAAAGAGCATTCTGAGCCCACCAACAATAGAATCAGGCCAAACTTCCCACACAGAACCCCCATGACCAAGAGAAAATACTGTGTTTCTGATGGTCTTTGGAGACCCCTCTAACACCCTGCTCCTGAGCCCACCAGGGGTCCCAACCCCCAGGTTGAGAAATGCTGTTCTAATGCAAGAATGTTAATATTCCAAATGACTTTTTCAAGTATTAGGTAGAATTGGAAAGAAAATATTTGTTAGATCATTATTTTAATGTGTAGGAAAAGAACAATGTTTCTGCAAAGTTGCTTTTTCTCCTTTCCACCCGACTCCCTGCACATCTTTTAACAAAAGCAAGGTTTTTAAATTGAAGATGGAGATTTCTTTCTTCTTTCCTGTACACAAGTTTACACATAACATCCTGCATCCTAGTTTGCTCAAAAACATTTTCTACCAGATTTCAACTTTGAAGCAATATTGGTTTCATCCTCAATTGAGGAACTAAGAAAAAAGTCCTACTGAATCCTCTATGCTGGTAGGGCTCATGGGGTTATCCACTTATTTTTGTTGACTGTATCCCCTTCCTACATTTTCCCCATTGAAATTTGTGGGGATGAAGGATGGATGAGAATTAATACTCCCATTATCTTCAAAGGGTAGTAGTGTAATTCTCCTTTAGAACCCCATGCCATTCACTCCCAAAACTTGCAATCACTTCCTGTTTTGTCCTTGTGGATGGTGCAACCTATTAGGGAAAGTAAACTTGGTTTGTGTAATTATTTTAACTACAATATTATTGTGTTTTATTGTTATTTTATTTCAATTGATGTGTTCTATGTTAACCCCTGTTATTGTAAATGTATTGTGTTTATGTGACTTTTATCTGTATTATATTTTTCTGTATCTGCCTAAGGTTTGTTAACTGAAATAAAGGCAATTGATTGATTGGTAAATGTTGCTGTAAATTTTGTTACTTGTCATTTTATGGTTTTTAGTTAAATTCTGTGTATTATTTTATGGATTTCACTTGCATTGTGTTGCTATGTAAGCCACCCCGAGTCCCTTCGCGGAGATGGGGCGGGATACAAATAAAGTTGTTGTTGTTATTGCAAGATCAAGGGGAAGAAAAAGTCAGATTAGGACAACAAAGCTCCTTCTCCAACCACCAAGTAACAAGCACAAACCTCCACTGACATCACTAGGGTAGATGTCACTCAGTGCAGTAACTCATGTAATGTTTTTGTACTAATGTTACTAATAAATAATTCCTAGTACATTTGATGAAATCAGTGACTGTAAAAAAAAACCTGTAGTGAAGGAAACAAAAGCATGTGCTTGTAAAGCGTATCGACAAAAACCATGTGATCCTAAGCATAATTCTAATTGGATAATAATGACAGCTCTGACCAGAGAACTTGTGCATTAGAAAGTTCAGAAAATTAATTACCATGGTGTGTTAGTATTCTAGGTATATTGATACAGTACAGGCATGGCAGTTTTTGTGGTTATAACTAGCTATAAAAATAATAACATTTCTGGTTAAACACTGCATAAGATTTTATAGTCTTTTGGATTTTCCTCTTTTGGATGGTGTCACCCCACGTGGTTTACACATCTCATGCACCCCCTAGTAATGCTGCTGCAAATCTGTACTCTCAATCAAATTAAGTAACACAGCTTCCAGGGCAGATGGCATGATATTTATTCAGCTTTAAACTTTTGATCCCTTGCAATTTCTTTGGGACTTAAGCCGTGGTCTCTGAACATCTGCAGAATCTCATTCTCATTTTAGAGCATACAGAAAAACTTATTTTGTTTCAAGTTTTTTTTAAAAAAACAACTAGTGTTTTTAAAAAAAATAAAACATTAAGGATTACTATAGTGTACCTGCCATTTCTGGCCAACATTTCATCTGGGACTTTTCATGCTGATCTGAACTTTTTCTCCAGCCTCTAATCTTACTGAGCAGCACTGGGAAATGGCTAAACGCTGGTAATTTTTCCATTCCCATTGTGCTATTGAGGAACAATCCACTAAAGCATTTTAAGGAGCTATAAGAGCATATTGTAGATCACAGCTGCTATGAATGATGGCTCTTGCTCACTGGTAAACCAGTAAACCACTGTTCAACTCACTCAGGATCCACTGGCGCCAAATGGCGTATCAGGGGACACTTCATTAAATAATCTCTCTGGGTTTTAGAGAATGTACCAGCTTTGTTCATATCAAGTATTCTTGTATACTTCAGGCCTAGCCCAAGATATTTTCCAGGACCAGATACTTCTCACCCTATATCTATACACAGAAAAGTGGACTGGCATCTGAATCTTACTTTAATATTGGCTGTTGGACAATGTATTTCATCACCCTTGTTATTTTAGGTAGTTTAAGATAGATTTTATATATATTATATTATATATCAGACCTAGCTCTATTTTTAATAGAGGTAAATAACCAGCGAAATCAAGAAGAAGGAACAGATATTGCCAAAACTAACACTCAGCCTCTGCCATCTAGTGAAGTTGCCTCCCTTTGCCTAATGCACACATGGGACTTGTGTGGCCCAAGGGCCATAGGCAGACCATGGCCAGGCAGGGAGTTCCTGAGTAGCCCTCCAATCTCAGCCCCAACCTTTTTAAAAGTCACAATAGCCCCTGAGTGTCTTTTTGTAAACAGTTGGGGGAGTAGTATGGGAGCTTTAAGATGCTTCCAATATGAGAAATTATATATTTATGTACACACACACACACACACACACACACACAACACTCCCTCCCCCCAAGGTGTCACAATACACAAGAGAGACTGACCGAGAAATCTTCAGAGTCTTTGAAGAGACTTTTGGGAGGGACAGAAGGTGTTACCTGCCTCACTGTCCCTAGGAAAACCTGATTGTAGGCTGGACAAAAAGATCCAGTTTCCCAATTTCTCGTGTATTTACTGTAACTAATCTTTCCAACACTGCCACCCCATTTTCCTTTTAGGTCAAGTCTTATATAGATTGTAAACCTGAGAACAAGGAACTGCTTTGTTTTTCATTTACTTGTAAAGCATCATACACGGTGATGATGATAAAAATCCAAAGACCCAGAACACTCTCTGTATTATGAGTAAAACAGGAATGTTCAACTAATTGTATTAGATATTGTATTTCTTCTAATGTCAAATGAATATAACTGAGGCTCTTTTTTAGCTTTATAAAGAAATTTCCTAACGAATACCTTTATGCACAATATATGATGTGATTTTAGCATCCTAGGACATTGTCAGGATGCTTCTTCCTTGGAGCCCTCCACTGCCCATCACACAATGTATAGCAACTTCCAGCTCTGGAGAAAGTGTCCTGACAGTGTGGCAGGATGCTTCTCTCATGACATCCATGTGATTAGGTGTTTAGAATAAAAACTTTCCCTAAACGTTTTCCTCTTGTTCTCTCTCTTCATATGAGTTTGCTCGCTATATGTGCACATATAGGTATATGATTCATATGTCCCATGGAAAGGGGAGAAGTTTTTGCTGAGTCAGAGAGCAAAAATGTGCAAGTCAACCCTTTTCAAAAACTCCCACTAGGTTACTGAGTCATTTGGAGTGATGGCATTGGGGCAAGTACAGAGGAACCTTTGCCTACTCACAAGCAGGAGGTCCAACCTAGTGGAAACATTGGATAAGATCTTCTTGGTGGCTGCTCTGAGGACCTGAAATTCCTTTTCATTGTTGCTGTTGTGTGGCTTCAAGTCATATACAAGTTATGGTAACCCTAAAGTGTATCTATCACAAGGTTTTCTTGAGATGATACGTTCAGAAAAGGTTTGTCAATGCTCTCTTCTAAGGCTGCAACTTGCACCAATTCACCCAGTTGGTTTCATGACCAAGGGGAAATTGAACCCTGGTCTTCCTAGGGAGGCTACATTCGCTGCTATGCTATTGTCCATTTAACAGTAGGTTAAGACTTCTTTTTTAAAAACTGGCAAGCTTTTATAAACAAGAAAGAACATTTAATGGAGTGTTGTACTGGCTTTATTTCTTGTCTTTTAATATGCATGCTTTAAATTGCTTTAAATTCTATTGATGGTTTAATTGTGTTTAACTTTTTATATCCTTTTGTTGGTAAGCGTTTTTCTCTGGATCTGTTTTAATGGGCAAGTTGCCTTGAGTTCCAGTGCTGAGGGAAAAGCAAGAAATAAATACATAAAATCATCACCATCCCTTATATTAGTCCTTAAAATAAGTTACATATACTTCACTAAGTTACAATTTAAAGTAGCCACACCTTAGTTATCAGCAAGAAAAGCACCCACAGAGTTTGGATGTAACAAGTAATATCTAACTGTAACTTCTTACTCTTGTGATGATGGGAATAACATCTTGTGCAATGTATATAAAATTCAAGTAGATTGCTCTTGTAGTTTTTAAATGATGTTTATTAAAAAATTGAAAATTTTCCAAATCCACTGATAAGTGAAATGTTCTGAAATTTGGGGGCTAACTGTGGTAAATGTGTTCCACAGTTTCACCCCAATAGCTTTAAAATTGAGGGAGAAAAGACCCCTGAAGTTTCCCCAATTAGGTAATTATGTGTAATTACTATAATAAAATAGTAACACAATTTAGTTATTCTTGTTATAGTAATTAATTTTTTTTACTAACAATACTTTAGAAACACTTTATAAATGAAATGACAGTGCCCCTTAGTTTTGTAATGGCTTGTGAACCATTTTTAAGGTATTGCACATCCCTAGATACTGACATACCATGTAATAGTTTCCAGTTACTTAAAAAAGTTACCTTTAAAGGACATCTTGTCAGGAATTCTTTGACGTTTTTTGCTATTCTCTCTTGTATCCTCAGGTTCCCCCACCCTAAAGAGTAACTCAAATGAAAAGAAAATAAGTGGAGCAAGCAATGTCACAAGTTATATTTTTACAACACTTGCAGCAAATAACAAGAATAGGTTACTTCTCAAACAATGTAACCAATTCTGATCAAAAGTAACTTGGACTTTGTAATGGGTTACTCCAAAGATATGCCCCCACACACCCCATAAAGTTAGCAAAGTGAGATTCAGTAAGGCAGGGAAGCTTTGTGATTCCTACTGAGGATTGGAATAATGTTGTTTTCTCTCGCTGAAGGAATCCATTTCCTATCACAAGCTACTTGATGACATTTCACCTGGAAAGATGAAGCATGTGCTGTGTAACTCCCCTCCACCATCCTCCATGTTTACTTTCTTTTTCTCTTCCAAATTATGCTGCATCCATTTGTTATGCAGGAGACACCTGGGAAGATTGATAAGGGTGCTCAAAAGACAGTTTCTCCCTCCTCTCCAGTTTGTGAATGTCAGATAAGCAATGAATATTAATACTTTTTCCATGCAACAATGTTAGCATTTCATTAATTTCAACTCAAATAGTCCATTATATCATTTGATAGGGCAGTGATTTCTCGTGGGTCATCTCGTCTATCCCCTATGGCAGAATAATTTGATAGCTATAAACTTTTTGAAATTGATGGGTGTCAGCAGTAACCTTGAAATGTATGAACCTACAGGAATCCTGCGGTTGCTACTTGTAATCGCTTCCTCGGTTAGACAACAATTCCTAATAGCAAAGTACTGTTTTAACTAGTAACATATGTAACTAATTGCTCTTTAATTGATCTCAGTTTAGTCCTCCCCCCACCTCAATTTTATCTCTAATTGCTTGATTACAGTTATGGATGGATTGATAAGCAATTCATGTGAGATAAGTTCTCTTTTGTACTGGATGAAAGCATGAAATCTGGGATCAAGCCTCACCTCATCCTAGGAATGGGTGAAACAGTTAATTTCAATTAATTCCAATTGCTCACTTTCCCATATTGCAGGACTCTCATAATTGCATCAACCATATTAAATCCATAGTCTAGGCCCAGGAAGTCGATCGCGATCGACCAGTCGATCCTGGGACCGAAGGAGGTCAATCCCAGACGGATGGGGCTTCTCAGAGGGGGGTGGAGCCAGGTCACACCAAGCCCCACCTCTCCCCCAGCTATGGCACTCCCAGCAGCTTCTTCAGCCTTGAGGAGGGTAGGGCCAAGCCAGCCTTGTGCTAGCTGTTGTTAAAAAAAGGTTTGTTGCAGAGTATAAAATCGCAGCAGAGAAGCAGTTCAAAAGGGTTTACAGCAAATGTGGCATATGAGGACTCAAACTGGAAATAATGCATCTGAGCAAACAAGCCATGTTATTAAAGCATTTCTACTTTATTGTAGAAAGCAACAGAAAAGCAGTAATACACATGCAATAGCATGTTTAACAAGTTAGAACAGGAGAAAACATACCATGAGGCACACAAAATGGAGGCATACAGCAGAAGACTAAACAGCAACTCTAAACTCCTCCCTTCTTCATCGCTGTGATTGGAAGAGAGAGTGAGCCAATAGGCAGAGCCTAGTAACAGTGATTATTTCTTCCAACTATATTACTAACTCTACCATTTTAACCTAAACAAGTGTAAAGTCATGCACATCGGGGCAAAGAACCCCAACTACACCTACAAATTGATGGGTCAAAGCTTTCCGAGACAAACCAGGAAAGGGATCTTGGGGTCTTGGTGGACAGCTCAATGAAGATGTCAACCCAGTGCGCAGCAGCAGTGAAAAAAGCAAATTCTAGGCTAGGCATGATCAGAAAGGGAATCGAAAATAGGTCAGCAAATGTTGTATTACCTCTCTACAAATCGATGGTAAGGCCACATTTGGAGTACTGTGTACAATTCTGGTCTCCGCACCTTAAGAAGGATATAACGGAACTGGAAAAGGTACAGAAAAGGGCAACAAGAATGATCCAAGGGATGGAGCGGCTCCTTATGAAACCAGGTTGCAACGCCTTGGTCTTTCAGCCTTGAAAGACGGCGTTTAAGAGGTGACTTGATCAAGTGTATAAAATCATGCATGGGATAGAAAAGATGAATAAAGAAAAACTGTTTTCTTTGTCACAAAACACTAGGACTAGAGGGCACTCCCTGAAGCTCCAAGGAAGGAAAATTAGGACTAATAAAGGGAAATATTTCTTCACCCAGAGGGTCATTGGGTTATGGAACTCACTTCCAGAGGAGGTTGTGACAGCGGTCAGCCTGGACAACTTCAAGGCAGGATTAGACAGATTCATGGATACCAAGTGTATCGGTAGTTACTGAAAAGGACATTCAAGTGCCACCTCGGAGTTGGTTGAGGTAGGCAGGATTTCCCTGGGTACTGGTTGTGGGGGGTCGGGAGCAGGTCAGGGTTTTGCCCTCCCTTCTGCTCGAGATCCCCGTGTACAACTGGTGGGCCACTGTGTGATACAGAATGCTGGACTAGATGGGCTGAGGTCCGATTCAGCATGGCTCTTCTTATGTTCTTATGTTACCACTAGATGGCTCGCATGAGAGAGGAAATCTGCTCACTTGCATCCACTCTTATGAGACACAAATCACATTCATCTAGACATATTGAACTACAGCATTTTGCCATTAATTTCAACACTAGCTATGCCACCACTGGCTTGGCATTGCCATCCTCAAGCCTGGAGAAGCTGCTGGGAGTGCCAAAGCCAGAAGAGGGCGGAGCCAGGCCGCACCAAGCCCCATCCTCCTCTCCCCTTTCCAGCCTTGAGGAGGTAGGTAGATCTTTCTGACTTGGTTTTATTATAAGTAGCTTGCATGCTGAAAAAGTGTGGGCACCCCTGGTCAAGGCATTCCACCAAGAAACTATCAGGGCCATTAGCTAGCCCAGATTGTAATATTTCATTACAAACATAAAGAGAACATAACTATAATCCAAGATTATGCCCCACCTTCAGAAGCAGAAAAGGGAGAAATAAAAATAATCAATGATGAAAACCAGGGGAAGTTGATGACACACCTAAAATGGATATGTTGAGTATCATGGAGGATTGGAATGCAAAACTAGGAAATGGAGTAGAAGCAAAGATTGGTGAAGAATTTGGCTGAGGATCAAGAAAAGGAGCAGGAGAGCAACTGATTGAATTTTCTGACATCAACAGTTTGTTCACTGCAAGCACATTCTTCAGGCAACCTAAGGAATGACTGTCTATGCGGCTGTCTCCTAATGGCCAATATAAAAATTGAATAATTGTAATTGAAATTGGAAGCAGAATAGAGAGATGTTAAATTCTTTCTGCAAACAGAAGACCAGGAATAGATGTGGCACCAACCCTGAACTAATATAATTTTTTAAAGAGTAAAACAAAAGAAGAACACAACATCAATCATTATGCCAAAATGGAACATGAAGAACATCCATGTATAATTTAAAGTTATTGCAGAAAAATAAATGTGAACCGTTAAGTCTAACTGACTTGGAAGCAGAAGAACTCTATACTAAAGTAAGGGACATTGTGAGGGAAGAATGTAAAAGGTCCCATTTCCAGCCAGAAAACGAAAGAAAGGTCCCATTTGGTGACCAGTAAAATGCTTCGAACAGTTAAGGGTAGCACAGAAACAAAAGTAAAAGGTGACAGAAATAGGATCAGAATCCTGAATGCAACTGTTATGCAACTGGACAAAAAAAATTGATAATAGTTAGGGCAGGGCAATAGAAGACAACAGAAAGGTATTATAAGATGCCTCTTCTCCAAGATTTGAGAAATGAAAGGAAATGTGAACCAAGTGTGAAAATACTTCATAACCAGTAGGGAGACATATTACAGAACAAAAAAAATGTTAGAAACAATACACTGAGAAACTATATAAAATAGATGGAAAGATGATAGATTCTTTCAAAGAAGCACCATTTTAGAAAGTGAAGCAGACATTGCACTAAATGCACTTTGGAAAAAGGAATAACCATGAAATGATGGCATAACGATAGCTCTATTTTATACTACACAGATAGAATCCATTCAAATTTGAACTAAAATCTGCCCACAAATATGGAAAATAAAGCAATGACTCAATCTACATTCTATTCCTCAACAACAACAAAAAGACTTTGAATATATGCAGCGTTCTAATTGTGATTAGAAAAGGAAGAAGCACTAAAGATCATATTGCAAATGAACATTGAAAAATGAAGCACATCAAAGAATTTTAGAAGAAACTGAGCCTGTGCTTTATAGATTGTAGCAAAGGTGCTGGTTGATGACTCAGGAAAAAATATGGATCAATCTTAAAGAAATTGGTAAACTATCATGTTTTTGATTGTCCTGGTGCATAGTTTATGCATAGGTCAACAGATCGCTGTCAAGTAAGTATAGAGAATTAGCATGGTGGTCAGGAAAAACTCAATTTTATCACCCTATTTTACTTATAAAAATAACAGTCAGCTTGATTAGATTTGAAGGAAGGAAATGTGAAAATAGGAAGAAGAACATCATGATATGCAGATAACACTGTACTACCAGCAAGAAGTACCAAAGATTTGGAATGACAGACAAGGAAGAAAGTGCAAAGGTATTGTTACAATTTGTTTGTTTATACTGGCATGATTGTATATCTGTATAGGTCAATAAAAGAGCATTTCCACTGTGTTTCTTCTTTGGCCATTCATTCCATTTCATTTTTATTGCCGAAAATAATTTTGTTGTAGAGAGGAGGGAGATGATTTAAAAATATTTACAATGATTTTAAAATAATCTTCACTGGGTGTCAAATATATTAAGTACACCACTGAGTTGTAACTGTTGTTACAGAATGATGGGGAAACTGCTGCAGGTCCACTCCTCCCTAAATTCTTCACAAAACAATAATGAAACATGAAAATGCTCATAAAGCTCAGTCATTTGGAAAATGCAGAACAATGCGGTATAACAATAATTAAAGACAACGCTGGATAATTTGCTCATAATGTCAATAAAACCCGAGATATGCTTTCCTTTTTCAAAAAATTGAAAGCCCCTTCTCCATGGGTGAGTCTTATGGAGACAAATAACATTCATATTACACAGATGAAGTGTAGGTGACATTGAGTTTGCATTTATAAAATGAAAGCAAGGTTACCTTAAATGATATCAGGAAATGTGCATGAAAGGTAAAGGCTAAATTTACCTTATGTGTTATAATACCAATAGCAGAAGCAAGTTGTCCAATATTTTACTGCTTTTTCCTCATGTAAAACGTGGATGCAAGGTTGCATCTACACCAGTGGTTCCCAACCTTTTTTGGACCAGGGACCACTCTCCAACATTGGTACCCAAAGGGTTGTGAATCAGTTAACTTTAGATTTGGTTTGGTTATTTGGGGTGCTGATTCAGAAAATTGCATTGGATAGACCACATCAGCTCTAGTTTCTGATATAGAACATATGCAATCCAGTAGTCACCATCTGCTCAACCACAGAAACCCATATTTAATAATCTAGAGCTGATGTGATCCATCCAATGCAATAACCCCAAGAACAGGTCTAAAAATGAAGACACCAAGGCCCCCCTACTTCCAGGCGCCACATGAAACAGCTTGACTCAGGGGGAGGGGGGAGGAGGAGGAGAAGCAGCAATCAGGAGGCTTGTTGTCATTCCTTTCATGGGTAGTCAACCTCTCCCCTCCCAACATTCCTGTTGCGTCAGCACTTTAAGAGAGTTTCGCAAGCCCAGTCTCCCTCGTTGCAATGGTGTAGTAAAATATGGTGGACTATATTTTAGTTCTTGGGGACCACTGGTGGTCCATGGACCACAGGTTGGGAACCACTGATCTACACTATAGAATTAATTTTGTTTGACGCACTTTGGGAGCTGCAGTTTTACAAAGTCTTTAATGTATTTGCCAAAGAGGGCTGATACCACACCAAACTACAAGTGCCTTGATTCCATAAGATTGAAATGAACCATAGAAATTTAAGTGGTGCCAAGCTGCATTAATTCTACAAAGTAGATGCACTTTTATTTCAACTTAGATACAATTTGCAAGTATATTCTGATTTCTTTTAAAGAACGTTCCCTTTTTCATTTAAGTAGAAATTACATTTTAAGGTTCATTTCAATGTTCCTTCAAACCGCCGAACTGGATTCCTGTTCATCTCCATACTGATGATTATTAATAAAAGTGGTATGCTTTGGCAACTTATATTTCCTACTCTGGTTGATGATGGCTACTTTCATTTTTCTTTCTTTAATGGAACTGGATTTTAAAATGATTATGTTTCAGATAATCTGTGGTAGGCTGATTTACATTCAGAATGCTTACTCCAACTTCTTATTACAGTTTTAGTTAGAAAGTGATATGAGTCTTTGGGCTTCTGCCTGAGGCAGAATTATCGAAAGTTCAGTGAGAGACTACACCATTTCAAAATGCAAAATCTTCTCATAATTGGAAAGACCAGGAGTGGGCACAACTCTGAAATTGAAAATCTTACCCTACCTCAAAATTTGGGTTTTTTAAATCACTAAACACATAATTGCATCCATTACCTTGTATTAATATCATTGCTGCACTGATAGAGAAAGAATCAGTAATGGAATGGTGACTTACAAGTAAGATACATAGTTAAAATTATGAGAAACTGTCCAAGTCTGAGACTTGGACAATGGGCTTTTTCTGCAGATTTTTTAAAAATGCAAGTGTAGCCATTTTTTGCACAAATTTATTGTATACAAACAAGTAGAAAATACTATTTTCTGCATTAAAAACCTCTCTATATAGTTATTAAATGCATTTTTTTCTATAGAAAAAACGGTCCTGTTCTGAAGTCATTGCATTGAGAAGCCTCTGGAAAAACTACCTCAAAGTTAATAGTTCTTGCATTCATTAAGCTTTTAGTAATGGTAATGGTTTTCAGTTGCCCACTCAAAATGAAGTTATTTAGAATGCATCATATTAAAACAATGTTGCATTATAATATAACAGGAAAATAGTATTTCCCATCTCAGCTACTGTGGGGATTTCAGGTAAATTCACAGGGAAAAGAGAATATGGGGGTGTTTCTAATGATTTTTTTTACTACTTTGACCCCCCTCTATATCACTAGTTACAAGGTCTGCATATTACTGTTTAAGAAGTCAAGTTATATATACACAAGATTAAGTATGTTGAATTGTTGTTATTATGCCTTCAACTCATTTCCATATTATGTTGACACTAAAGTGAACTTTAATAAGACTTGTTTAGAGGAGGTTTGTTTTTGCTTTCCTCTGAGGCTGAGAGTGTGGCTTGCACAAGGTCATCCAGTGGGTTTCCATGACTGATCAAGAGTCATAGGATGTACCTACACTGGCTCCTTAATCCTCAGTCAGTTTTGGAGCAGTAATTCCCCAGACTAGACCTGATAGCAGGGCAGAGATTACATGGTTCAACCCCAATAGATCATCACCTCCTCTTTTCCTGTTTCTCTTGCTCGGTGATCAGAAAAGTACAGGAGAGCTCCTGGTTATTGCAGACACCGAGGCCCAGATTGCCCATAAGGCCACCCTAGGCCCGAGAGAGAGTCATCATACCTCGGGAGAGGGTGGGGGGAGAGCACTGCGAGGGGGCGGGGAGGAGGGAATGGCGCCCTCCCCTCGCCATCGCCCGCCTGGGCCGCCCCCTTGCAAAGGAAGGAGGCGGTGTCGGCGAGGAGGAGGAAGGGAAGCCCTGCCCTGCCGGCGGGCATGCAAGGGGGCGTCCCAGGCAGTGAGGAGGAGGGCGGGACTTCCCTTCCTCCTCCTCGCACCTTCCTTTCGGTCGCGGGAGGAGGAGGAGGCGGACAGAAGCCGCACGGCACTGGTCGTGGGGCTTCCGTTCGCCGCCTCCTCCTCCTCCCGTGACCGAAAGGAGGGCGCGAGGAGGTGGATGGAAGCCGCATGGCCAGTGCCATGCGGCTTCCGTCACCACCTCCTCACGCCCTCCTTTAGGTCGTGGGAGGAGGAGGAGGCGGCGGAAGGGAGGAGGGACGGAACCGGAGTGAGGGAGAAGGAGCCAGGGGAAGTCCCACCCCTGGGGCGGCTGACGTGGCTTTCCCCGCTGCCGCCTCGCTCGCCCGTGCCCCAAACATGAGCAAGGAGGCGGCGGGGGAAAGCCGTGCCAGTCGCCCCAGGGGGCGGGACTTCCCCTGGCTCCTTCTCCCTCATGCCGGTTCCGTCCTTCCTCCCTTCACTGAAGGGACAAGGGGCGGAGCCACTGCCGGCATGAGGGACAAAGCGCCGGGGGAAGTCCCGCCCCTAGGGTGACTGACGCGGCTTTCCCTGCCGCCGCCTCGCTCGCCCGTGCCCCAAACACAAGCGGGGAGGCGGCGGGATGGGGGAAAGCCGTGTCAGTCACCCAAGGGGCGGGACTTCCTCCAGCGCTTTGTCCCTCGTGCCGCCCCCGCCCCCACAAGAGGGGGCCTAGGGCAGCACAGTCCGCTAATCCGGGCCTGCAGACACCTCGAGCTGACATGGGTTTTCACAACCAGGGACAGGAGAGACAATGTCTCTTCCTTCTCCTTGTTCATATGATGTCAGCATGGGCACCTGCCGTGGCTAGGAGCAATCTCTGATATTGATGATCATCAGCAGTGGATATAGGGGCAACATGGGCACAATCCATCTCATCAGTGCAGGGAAAAGGGGATGGTGGCAGTGGTCCATGTGGATGGTGGACCAGTTTGCATCAGACCAGGTTATGTTGCCCTCACTGTGTACAAAGTACAAGGGTGTTCTGGATTCTCGGGCAAACTCTAGCATTCCCTGACTTTCCTTGGCATAGGGCTGAACTAGTTCAACCTGTTTACAATGAGGAGCAGGCATCCCTGAACATCATATAAACTTCCAGGAGCAACTTCTCAGACACTTAAGCATTTATTTATTTATTTATTTATTTATTTATTTATTTATTTACTGCATTTTATCCCGTCCTTCTCAACCCCTGAAGGGGGATTCAGGGCAGCTTACAATTGAGCCCCATCAAAAGGCTACTTCAACAGTTACAATAAAATTACAACAAATAGACAACACAATAAACATCATAATTAAAATCAAATACAGTCATCAGTTAAAAACATAAAACAGCCTCATCCGTCTTAACATCTGATTTATCTCTTTATGGTGCTGCTACTTCTATTGACCAAACACCTGGTCCCAGAGCCAAGCCTTTACTTTCTTGCGGAAAGTTAGGAGAGAAGAGATCGCTCTTATGTCTGTTGGGAGTGTGTTCCATAGGCAGGGAGCCAGGCATATTTCAGCGATTGGCGGAAGCAAGAGCAGGGCCTGCCCAGATTATCTTAAATTTCGAGGAGGGACATAGGGGTGGATGCTTTTGGACAAGAACTGTTTAGAGCTTTAAAGGTCAAAACCAGCACTTTGAATTGGGCTCAGAGATGGATCGGCAGCCAGTGGAGCTGGCATAACAGGGGGGTGGTATGCTCCCATATAGACAAGCCCCTCTTCTCCATATAGATTCATCAGTGTTACAATTCCTATCTTGGAATGTGTGAGTTGGTGCAGTAAGACCCTTTAATCCATGATTTTATTGGGCACCAAAATATAATTTTTATCCATGAGACCCAGAAGTGTGATAATTTAATGCTTATAAAACATACCTTTTCAAAACATCGTTGAGTATAAAGGGAAGTCACCCTAAGGGAGGTCTTGGGATACAGATCTCTACCAACCTTTAATGTATTTTAATGTGTAATGTTTTGGGGGGTTTTATACTGTGTTTTATTGTGTTTTACTGTGTTGGCATCGAATTGTGCCTTTTTGGAAGCTGCTCTGAGTCCCCCCTCAGGGGTTGAGAAGAGGGGCGGAGTAAAATGCCGGAAATAAATAAATAAACCTCCCTGAATTTGATTTTTTACCTAATTACAATGAATCTGGCTATTAAATCATATTTATTTTAATTGTGGCATATTAATTTTTATTTTGCCAAATATTTATCATGCCAAAATAGGAGAAAAGAGAATTTTCAGGCTACAATAATTTTTTAATTTATTATTAAAATGACTGCCTTGCACCTGGAAGTATCTGTGATTTTTACAGGAGATTTTAAGAGCAGACTGGGCTTAAATGACCAAGTGATTTATAACTATTTTGATGAATATGATCCTGAAGCAGAAGCAGCACATCTGATACCTTTAAGGCACATAAAGGATAAACAACATCAATATTTTATATTTAGCCTTCCATAGCATCCCAGATCATATATAAGTTTAAGCTTTGGTTTGAAATTATAGTAATGCTTAAAAACTTAAGGAAGAAGAAAATAGATTGAGAAAGATTTCCATTTAGAATTTTTTTTTTAAAAAACCTCATTCTTGTTATCCATTTTAAAAACTTAAGAAAATAAAAGACAGCCTATCTGGAATGCTACATTGTAAAATCTCACATAAGTGCAGCTTTAGTTTTAAAGGTTTGAGATACAGGGATGTACTCTTCTTCCTGCTGATTGTTTGATTAATTTATTCCAAAATACAGAAAAACATTTACCCTTGGCTCAATTCAATATACTTCCAGCTGCAGTATTTAAGAGAAGATATAATAATGTACCATGTAGGGCATGTTTTATTGTATTGTTCTTTCTATTGTGACCTTTGGGAATCATTTTTTAAAATCCAATTTTACGAAGTATACCTGGGAGATCAGAAGTGTTTTGCATTGATTAACTTTTGGATGACCAGTTTCCTGAGATTACAGTCAATGTAGTCAAGTTTTGTGAGGCAGCAATAGTATGTCAGCATAGAATGTTGATTAATGGTTCTTTAAAAAGTAGTACTACTTTAAATTATTTTATTACTGTAATACATTGTTATATTTTATGTTGATTCTAATTGTATATTTATATTGTATTTTATTCCATTTCATTGTACTTATTCTATTTTGTCCTAAATCTAGCCAATAGTCCTAATTTACATAGACCCATTGAATTAACATCATTTACACATATTTTTTTAGAATTCCTGTTGATTTAATTGTTTCACTCTCATTACAATAAAGAGTTGGATTAAGGGCACATGTGTCCCTAGGTGTTATTGAAATATCAGAAGCCCTGGCCAACATAGCCAATGATAAGGAATATCAGGAGATTCAGAGCAACAACATCTAGTGATTTTCATAATCCCCACCCTGATTTAAACCAATGGCATTCTTGAAAATATGATTAGAACATTTTTGGTAAATTCCTAAAAAACAGGAAATAGAAAGGAAATCTCTCTAACCTGGTTTTGAAAAATTAAATAGGTACAGCAATTTCAGGATGGCAAGGACCACGTTATACCTGTCTGCCATCTAGGATTTAAAGGTTGAGAACCTCTTCACAGGGGGCATTTTTCCCCGTTTTGCTACTTTTATGTACAGCTTGGACGGGATCTGCTATGCACCATCATATGACACGTGGCAGGCCCTGCCCACATTCCTCTCAAAGTGAGATGGAAGCACTGAAAGGTGCTTTCTCCTCCACTACAGGGAGGAAAGTGTTTGGGTAGCTCTGATGGAGTTATCCATGCTGTCTTTCCCTATTTTTCCATGTGATGACAGAAAGGATGATGGGACAATAAGTGTTGCCATTCTTTCTGTCATCTGATGGGGGGAGAGAAAGGGTGCCAACACACCCTGTCCCGTCTCCACTGTGTAATGAGTGGAGGAGAGAGGGCACGTGGGGTGCCTGGAGCCTCCCTGCATGCCTTCCCTTTAGCAATGCAACAACATGGCCCAAAAGGGCTGTGTGAAGAGGTGTTAAGAATACTTCAGAAAAAAGAGGTAGCAATCTTAATTTAGAAGACAATACATGAGCTATCATACCCATATTTTCAGGAGTTAAGCATTATAGCATTGACTCTAACAGTTTCAAAATTTGGTAAATTCCTAGAAACCCCCCCCCCCCCGCCCGAACTGAACTGAAATCCTCCCCCACCCATTCTGATTCACCCTGCAAAGATCAGAAAAGGTATATTTGCACTTCTCAGGATCCCCCTGTTGCTAGCAGGAGATTTCAGTAATTTGAATCCAAGAAGTAACTTTTCTAAACTATGGTCTTTGAGGGTTTATCTCTATAGCTATGTGGTTCATTTCTAGGGAGTTCTCTGGAACCCAGATTTACTTATATTCTTATAGTTTTACCGAGCATTACCTGGCACAAACTTATGGTATAACTGTTAATGAAGTTTCTGATAGTGAAATTCCTTTTAACAAAGTCTTCGTGTGCTTTGCTACCCCCCATTTTCTTCACCCAGGGTGTAGCTGGAATGCCTTTTCTTTTCTACCAGGATCGGTATTGGGAGTATGCTGAAGGAGGGATGGATAAACACAGAATTCTAGTGTCAGGTTTGCAGCTATGTGTGTGCAGTAAAATATGCAAGAAACAAAGCTTGAGTAAAGGAAAAGCAGGATTTTTCTGCAGCTGATTCCACTGTAGCCATTTGTGCCTGCCCACAACTGGCAAGGTAAACAGCATCTGCTTCCAGAAATTCTTAGATACATCAAGAGCAAAACAGAAGAAAGGAGAGACACTAATTAGCATCTACTCACAGAATGTCAAAACATAGAGATATGTAAGTCTAGCCAGCAACATTGAAATCAAAGGAATAGTGGGTGGCAGTGAAAAAACAAACAAAACCGCAAACCAACCAACAAAAGTAATCCCTGGGTGGATTTTAGAAGAAGCCTGTATGTAATCTCTATTCAAAATTTTTATTTTTTTTAAAGTTATGCAAGGCTTACCAGATCTGGTGGTTTCATTTTACACAAGCATATTGTCAATTTTGAATAAAACATTGCTTATATCTATTGAACTGCTCTTCTTTTTGGTGGGGTAGGAACTTATCCCTATTCTTTCCATATGATTTCTGCCTTTGGCACTAAATTTTTCATTAAGGAAATGATGCCCAGAAACATGCCTGCTTAGTTAAGAGAAGTAGACCTGCACCTTCAGTTAAGAAATTCAGCATAATAGAAACCACCTTGCTTCAAATGCTTTGCTCCTCTTATGCACATTTCAACATGATCCCTCATTGAACCATATTTCTTTAGCAATGCTGATTTGCCCTTAAAGTCTCCCTTGGCTGTTGTACCTATTGCAATTGTTACGATTTTTTTCTAGCTTGTAAAGGAAGGTTCTTAAAAGCAGATTTATTAATAAAATGTTTGTTCTGAAATAATAGCCTAAGAACACTATGATTCCATCCCCTTTTGCTTTTTAATGAGGGTTTCTTGGCAACCCAGCACTATAGAACAATCAAAGACAAAGTGTGTCTGTTCAGTCTCAGGTATGCACATTAGTACTAAGCACAGCGGGTTGCTATATATGAATCTGTTAATAATTCATAATGTTCTGCATCATCAAAAGACTGTTATATTTGTATGTAGAGTGTGTCAGTCTCTCTGTGATTGTGAAAGAGAGGCAAGCAGGAAGGCAGGCAGATAGACTTAAACCTCTCTTTTTTACACACACACACGTACAGAAATAGCAAATTAAGTGCTGAAATAGAACGGAAATTCTGAGGCACTAAATTACGGGATCAGTACTTGTCAGGTTCAGGACACAAAGATTATTGGAAAATTCTAAACACTTTATTATCAACTGCCTGGCTGGCATAAAGGACATTACGTCTTGGAACAAAGGACATTATAATGAATAGGGCAGAAATGCAGCAGGTTGGGCAGCTCTCCTAAAACATTAAATGTTAGATGAGTCCATAAGGATGACAAAGGGAGGGAGGGGAGAGAAGTAAAACATCTTCTGATAGTATATATGGGGCAACAAATCATATAATAATGAAAGAGATACACAACAAGGGTAACTGAAATAATTTGGCAGCCAAGTTTCAGAGCAGCTTCAAATATATCTGAATCCCACCAAGGAGAGAAAGATAATTATAGGCATGTCTATAACTCATTTCAAAATGTTTTATGTAATTTTTCTTAGTAGTCTTCATTAAAACCTCATGAAGGTAGTCTTGGGGTACCACTCCATTTTCAGACACAGTTCAAAATACTCATGACATTCTATAACTATACAGTCAGACTATCTGAAAATTACATGTTGTTGTATGAACCTTTCTGAGATGACCTCATGAACCACCCTGATCAGAGCTCCTTGTTGGCTGTCACCACCCCCAAGCTCCTTCAAGGTCAACCCAGTCACTTCAACATCCACCCATCTTGCCCTTGGTCAGCCCCTCTTCCTTTTTCCTTCCATTTTTCCCCAACATCATTATCTTCTCCAAGCTTTCCTGTCTTCACATTATGTGGTCAAAGTACTTCATCTTTGCCTCTAATATCCTTCCCTCCAGTGACCAGTCGGGCATTATTACCTGGAGTATGGACTAATTTGATCTTCTTGTGGTCCAAGGCACTCTCAAAAATTTCCTCCAACACCACAGTTCAAAAGCACATATCTTCCTTCGTTCTGCCTTCTTTATGGTCCAGCTCTCGCATCCATAGGTTACAATGGGGAATACCATTGCCTTAATTATGTGGATCTTCGTTGCCTGTGTGATGCCTCTACTCTTCACTATTTTATTGAGATTGGTCATTGTTCTCTTCCCAAGGAATAAACACCTTCTGATTTCCTGGCTGCCATCTGCTTCTGCAGAAATACAAAGTCTGGCACAGCTTCCATGTTTTCTCCCTCTATTTTTCGGTTATCAGTCAGTCTGGTTGCCATAATCTTTTAAGATATTTAACTGCTACCCAACTTTTGCATTTTCTTCTTTCACCTTGGTTATAAGATTCCTCAGTTTCCCCTCGCTTTTGGCCATCAAAATGGTATCATCTGCATATCTAAGTTTAATATTTCTTCCAGCAATTTTAACTCCAGCCTTGGATTCATCAAGCCCCGCATGTCGCATGATGTGTTCTACATACAAGTTGAATAGGTAGGGCGAGAGTATATAGCCCTGCCGTACTCCTTTCCCAATCTTGAACCACTCTGTTGTTCTGTGGTCGGTTGTTACTATTGCTACTTGGTTATTATACAGTTTCCTCAGGAGACAGATACGGTGACTTGGTATCCTAATACCACCAAGAACATCAATCACTATTACATATATTTTGTGTGAGGACAGAAGAGAAGACTTTCTTGGTAGCTACTCCCAGACTATGAAACTCTCTCCCATTAGAGGCCAAGTTGGCACCTTTCTGCTCTCCTTTCAGTGGCAGACAACAGTTTTCTTATATGGATGGCCTTTTGAACTTGTTTTCTCTTGGAAATACTTTTAAAGGTGAAATCTGTGCATTTTCCCTTGTTATATTTTATTATATTATTTTCCCAACATTTTAAAATTAAAATTAAAATGGAATAAAACAAATAAACATAAAAACAGACATACCTAACGAAAACGATTACACATCAAATTATACAACATACATGTCTACCTCCTTGTTATATTTGAAATGTTTAAACATTCTTTTATATTTTCTTTGTTTTGCTTGATCATTTTTCATTGATTTAAACATTATAACTTAGCTATATTTAATCTATATTGTTAGGCATTTTGGATACCACATCAGAGGAAAGGTAGAGATGTAAAATAGATAGACAGATGACAGATAGTGAAGATATATGGCTAGAGCTAAGAAAATTGTGGTTTGTCTCTGGTTAGGTGAAGACCGATCCCAGTACTCAGCAGTATTGCTAAGGTATGTAGCTACAGGCAGTCCCCAACTTTTGAAAAAATAGGTTCTGTAGATTTGTTTTTAAGTTGAATTTATTTGTAAGCCAGAACAGGTACATTTTTAAGTGTAACACCATATATATATATATATATATATATATATATATATATATATATATATGAACATAAGAACATAAGAAGAGCCATGCTGAATCGGGCCTCAGCCCATCTAGTCCAGCATTCTGTGTCACACAGTGGCCCACTAGTTGTACACAGGGATCACTAGCAGAAAGGAGGGCAAAACCCTCACCTGCTCCCGACCCCCCACAACCAGTACCCGGGGAAAATCCTGCCTGCCTCCATCAACACAAAGGTGGCACTTGGATGTCCATTTCAGTAACTACTGATTCCCTTGGTATCCATGAATCTGTCTAATCCTGCCTTGAAGCTGTCCAGGCTGACAGCTGTCACAACCTCCTCTGGAAGTGAGTTCCATAACCCAATGACCCTCTGGGTGAAGAAATATTTCCTTTATTAGTCCTAACTTTCCTACCTTGGAGCTTTAGGAGTGCCCCTAGTCCTAGTGTTGTGTGACAGAGAAAATATTTTTTCTTTATTCACCTTTTCTATCCCATGCATGATTTTATACACTTCGATCAAGTCACCTCTTAAACGCCGTCTTTCAAGGCTGAAAAGACCAAGGCGTTGCAACCTGATTTCATAAGGGAGCTGCTCCATCCCTTGGATCATTTTTGTTGCCCTTCTTTGTACCTTTTCCAGTTCCGTTATATCCTTCTTGAGGTGCGGTGACCAGAATTGTACACAGTACTCCAGATGTGGCCTCACCATAGATTTGTAGAGAGGCAATACAACATTTGCCGACCTATTTTCGATTCCCTTCCTGATCATGCCAAGCATAGAATTTGCTTTTTTCACTGCTGCAGCGCACTGGGTTGACATCTTCATTGAGCTGTCCACCAAAACCCCAAGATCCCTTTCCTGGTTTGTCTCAGAAAGCTTTGATCCCATCAGTTGATAAGTGTATTTGGGGTTCTTTGCCCCGATGTGCATGACTTTACACTTGTTTAGGTTAAAATGTATTTGCCACTTTGTTGCCCATTCACTCAATTTCGAGAGATCTTTCTGGAGCTCTTTACAATCAGTTTCATTTTTAACTACCCTGAACAGTTTAGTGTCATCTGCAAACTTTGCTACCTCACAATTTACTTCTACATCCAGATCATTTATGAATATATATATCTGTGTGTGTGTGTGTGTGTGTATACACATGCATGCATGCATGCATGCTTTGGATAGGATAGGAAGTGTTAACATTTCAAAGTTGACCACTCATGTGGTGTTTGTTTTGCTGTCTGTGCCCCTGTTCAGAAGATTTCACCTCACTTTCTGTTCCTGTGATCATTGGGTTTTGAAAAATTTGGCTTGTTGTGGAAACAAGGCTTTGTGAGAAAGCTTCAGTTGAACCACCTTTTCCCCATAATTCTTTCAGGGATCAATTTACCTTTCAAGGGATAGTTTTCTCTTACTTTCTGTTATCTAAGCCCAGTTCTTAACTATGAGTTGCTTGTAAGTTGGATGTTTGTAACTCAGGGACTGCCTGAGTTGTAGCATCTGTTGTAGCAGCCAGATATTGGAAAAGCTTCTTCAGCTTTACTTATCAAAGTTGTTAAAATTAAAACATTTTTATCTCCCTTTGTTTTTGATAGGATTTCACTGGTTTTTCCTCTGCATTTGTGCCTCCTCCTTAGCGGACAGACTTTTATCTAGCTAATTAGGTAGCCAGCTGTCTTGAAGGTCTAGATTTCATAGAAATCAATGCTTTCTATGAAACAGAAAATGTTGCTTAATCAGAATTTACCCTTTCTACTGTTGATGAAGAGGCAACATTTCCAATCATATATTCCTCACAAACCCAAGTTGTATTTCCTGGTAATAGCCATTATTTCAAAAACTATCCATGAAGTTAGAACCTGATTTTGTTGTTGTTGTTGTTAGCGGCCGTCAAGTGAACTTTGAAATATGATGACCCTTTGAATGTGAGACCCTCAAGTCACCTGCTCATCAACAGCCCTGCTTTGTTCTTGCAGAATGAGACCCATGGTTTCCTTAATAAGGTCTATCCATCTGTGATGTGGTCTTCCACTTTTAATACTGCCTTCTAACTTACCAAGCATTATTATTTTTTCTAGTGAGTCAAGTTTTCATGATAGGTCCAAAGTATGATAGCCTCAGTTTACTCATCCCAGGGCCCATTCAGACAGAACTTTTATCCCAGGAGCTTCCACAGCAAACAGGAAGGTGGCCAGATGCCATTTCCTTTAAACATGGAAGCAATAGCTACAAAAGGCAAAAAACACGAGATTTTCAGGTGTGGGAATATTGTGGTTTTGAGCTGAATATCCACATCATCGAACCTCTGTATGTCCCTGCAATAGCAATTAATGGGATTTTTAAAATCTAGGTTTGTTCCCAGGTTTTAGATGTTTGTTCCTGATTGAGATGGTGACAGTTGAGTAGAACACAAAAACTTTGTGTGGCAGATATTTCATGAGACGTCTGGAGGGCATAGTATCTCTGGCCAGAACAAAGAACTAAACTTTGGCAGTGATTTACTGTAGTAATTCTCTGTATATCCACATTTTTAGGTTTTTTTTTAAAAAAAGAAAAGAAAAGAAAATGCTGACGTTTCCAGCAGAAGTCCCACAGCAGCCATCTTGGGAGCCTCTAAATCACACAACAAAGGATCAAATCTAGACAATAGAGGCAGAAATGCTGGGGCCAACAGGTCTGTATGTGGACCTCTTCTGAAGTCCCAGAATTGTTTGCCCCTGTTTAAAACCCATAGTTTAGTGCTGTCTGGAAGTGTCCCCAGTTTCTATGGAGAGTTCAGGCTTGATTTGCTCAAGGATTCTCCTTTAGCATCATATGATTTTCTTCCCATCAGCTTTTTTCACTGTCAAGCTTTCACAACCATACAAAGAAATGGGGTCTTCAAAGCAGTAAACTATAACAAAATTTTCTTCCAATACTATGAGACATATTGTTGTGTTTCCTCTCATAAACCAACATAACTATGCCTTTATATTTTCCATTATCATCCCATCTGAGTGATAAAATAAGATAGGACTGATTTTTCTTTGTATGGTAATGCCATCAGCAAAGGCCGTTTGCATTTTAGAATAGCCCTAATCTTATCAGTTAACATTGCCACACTGGAACAATGAGGTGTTGAAGGTTATCTGGGAAATTAAAATGTTTCCCTTTGAATTTGTCATGCCTACTGCTGTCATCCTTGGCCAAACATGCTGCTGTGTTGGTGGGAGGGAGAGCCAGCTCCCCTCCCTTACTGAAATTCCCCTTGGCAACGACTTAGAAGAGGCGCTTTGAAGATTTTTTCCATTCTGAATAATTTGACTTAATAGGGATTTTAAAGCAGAGGGACATTTTATGATCTGAAAAGTGTCTGAACCTTTTTGGAAGAGAAAGCATGTTCAGTTCTCCCTTGAGAATGAACACTGGGAAGAGTTCCTACATGACAGAAGAAGTTTTTCAAGTTGGAGAATTGTTTGCAATGTCAAAGGCAAGCTCATCGTGTAATCCATTTCCCAATGTGAAGTCTTTGGAGAACAACATGCAGCAATCTCACTGCAAATGGAAGGTTGTGTGTGTATGTATGCATGTGTATTGCTCAGTATTATGGGAATCAATATGAAAATCCTTTGACTGAACATTTCACCAGACAGCTTAATATTGTGTGTATTGGGCACCAGGGGTGGATGGGTTAAGGATAAAGCATTATCTTCTTTCTCCTTCTCGCCTATGTAGTGCTAAAGAAGAATCACTCAGATCATAAAAAAAAAAAATCAGTGATGGGATTTTTTAAAAAAATTACAATTTGTTTCCCCTAAAGCATGATTTAGAAATAATGGTTGACATCATAGGTTGGGAGAATATATTGTAAACAGGTTGAAATATGATACATTGCTTCCTCCCTAAACTGACTTTTCAGCTGCTACTGCTCACCTCTCCCACAGCACTTCCATTATCTGTCATGAGGACATGGTGAAGAAGCTGCCAGGCTATGTTTTTATAACTGGACACATAATGACAAGCATCCTTGAGGATTTCCAGGATCTCCCAGAGGTTGTGAAGAATCACGTTATCTGGATTGCAATTATGATTAATGACTTCTTGTTATGATGTACTTTTTTCATTTCCAATTTATGGTGACCCTAAGGCAAACCTATCAAAAGCTTTTTCTGAGGTTAAGAGTGTGTAACTTGGCCAAGGTCATCCAGTGGGTTTTCATGGATGAGTAGGGAACAAACCCTGTCAAGAAAAATGTTCACTTTAGGATCATAATAAATCACAATGACTTGAATAAAAACAACAACAGTAGCAGCAGCAACAACATTCCTCTCTTCCCCAGACCCCTTAGGAATTCAGGAGAGTGCTGTTATTACTGTGAAGTACAGATACATCCCCAGAGTGTGTGTATATATATGCACTCACCAATGGGTTATTTAACAGTTTAGCAACATGTACTGATTTTCTACCTAGATTTTTTCCACTTCCCTGAGAAATTTTTGCCATGACATTGATTAGAATGAATATACTATTGTTAGTGCTTCAAATTGTTACATCAGATTCTAATTTTGGTTTCCCCAAAGCAGATTTCAGATCAAACCATAAGACAGATGAAGGAATTGGGGCACAAGATAATGGTCAGGAGGAATCATTAAAACATGAAGTATACTGTGTTGCTAAATATCCAACCATTGGATCTGGATGAACTTCCCTTCAGTAGTTTGATCATGCTGCATCATTCCAAGAATATAAACATTTTTGCCATACAGTCTTGCAGTCTAAGGCATTTCTCCAAATGAAAACAGAGAATCCTGTTGTTTAAATTAGAGGACTCAGAACTAGATGCCAAAAAGAGACTTCTGCAAACTAAGAAATTATAATTCTTAGAAATCGCTATGATTGACAAAATGAACTATTTGTGAATTGGTCATGAGGTGTGCTATCCTAAGTTCAATATATGCATGTCCTAGATCAGGGGTCCACAAACGATGGTCAGCAGGCCAAACCCGGTCCCCCGGGGGCATTTATCTGGCCCGCTGAATGCGCTGGGCTGCTGTGCCCCTCCCAAGGGCAGGAAGAAAGGATTCCAAAAAGGCCCTGAGAGCCTTAGGCCTTTTCCTGGTGCAGGGAGTGCATGCCCAAGGGACAGTGGAGGGTGCACACTCCCTCCACCAGCCCCCTTCCTCCATGCACTTACCAACGCCAGGAGAGGAACGTTCTCCTCCAATGCCAGGAGAGGGGCGCGCTCCAGCGTTGGGAAGCACACAAGGGAAGAGGGCAGATGCAAGGCACATGCTCCCTCTTCCCCTGCGTGCTTGTCAACGCCGGAGCATGCCCCTCTCTTGGCACTAGATTTCTGGGAGTTGTTTTGGCCTGCAACTCCCAGAAAGCCCAATCAGTTTACCAGTACACTGCAAGGCCAAGCGCGTGGGGGGAGAGGCTGGCACCAGGAGCTCTGATGTGAAGGTGCGCCTCTCCTGGAGGCTGTGTCTGCACCCCCTAAGGCAAGGAGGCCTCCCCAAGAAGCTGTGCCTGCAGGAAATGGGAGACAACCCAGTGGTGTTTATGTTAGAGCTGAAGCGATTGCAGGTAGTACAAATCCCATCATCTGTTGTACATCCTCCCCCAAACCTCTATACTTTTTTTTGCTCATGGGAGTTGTGTATGGCAAGTTTGGTTCAGTTCAATTATTGGTGGATCTCAGAATGCTCTTTTATTGCAAGTGAACTATAAATCCACACAACTGCAATTCCCAAATGCTTTCCCCAAACTCCACCAGTGTTCAAATTTGGGCATATTGAGTATTTCTGCCAAGTTTAGTACAGATCCATAGTTGTTTGGGTTCACAGTGCTCTTTGGATGTAGGTGAACTACAGTACATCTCTCGTAAATCACTGTCAGTTTTTCCTAACCCCCTCCAGTATTTTATGTTGGTAATGGGGGTTCTGTGTGCCAAGTTTGGTCTAGGTTTGTAATTCGTAGGGGTTCTTTGTGGTCTGTGGAAGTAGGGCTGAATTGGTTGTAGGTACTGGCAATCCCATTATCAGTTCTCCATACCCCCCCCCAAACATATTGGGGTTTTTTTTTGTGATTAATCACTATGCTTTAGTTATGTTCAGTTTGTATCAATGAAAATACATCTTGCATATCCGATATTTACATTACGATTCATAACAGTAGCAGTTATGAAGTAGCAATGAAAATATGGTTGGGGGTCCCCACAACATGAGGAACTTTATTTAGGGGTCACGACATTATAAAGGTTGAGAACCACTGACTTAGAGTCACCATAAGTCTGAAACAACTTTAGGTCACACAACAACAACAACAACCCAAATTTACTTGACTATCTGATCAGCCAAAAGCAGGCCCAACATTCCTATTGAGTTTATGTTTGTTAAAATTGTTCATCATTTTAAATACTGTATTGTTCTTTCATGGGTTTTTTTTGCAGAACAAATAATAGATCTGCATTGTGCATAGGAATTTGTCCATCTTTTTCTTAAAACAAAGTCCGGCCCCACAACTGTCTGAGGGACAGTGAACTGGCTCTCTTCTTTAAAAGTTTGATGACCTCTGTTCTAGACAATTAACTTTACGTAACAAGGCAGTAGCCATCTTAGTGTAATGCAAGAGAGGAACCATGAGGTGGGACTTTCCAAACAGTTTGTGGCCCTTCTTCAGCTTTCCTCCAACAGTTAAATTCTGCGAATCTTGAGGTAAGATCATGTGGTGAACTTTAAATGTTGTGGCCTAAACTGAATGATGAAGTGTTTAATTCTTTCAATAGACACATTTATACACATGGAGAAATCCTGAGTTTTCAGGGGAAAGGGGAAAGGAAGGAAGAGTCTGGGTATTCAGGAAGGGAACCATATACAACTCAGTCAACAGGAGTGCAGGGAGTGCAGGGAAGTGGTAAAAATGACAGAAAATCAAGAAAGGCTACTGGCTTATATGATATGCAAATATATTTGTCGCACTTTTTTGTGCTCCTGTAAATTGAAATTGTACCTCAGCAAATTCTCTTTCCAGCCATATTGCTCTTATGTTGTGTATAATTATGTTATATTGTTTTTAGTTGATGTTTTAAATTGCTAAATGTTTTCTTCTGTGTTTTAATTGTCTTTTGGGCTTGTCCCTTGTAAGCTGCCCCAAGTCCCCAAGGGGAGATGGTTGGCGGGGTATAAAAATAAAGTTATTATTATTTACATAAAATTCATGTGGAAATCATCCAATACAGTGGAGGCATGAACATGGTAGGAACACGCTTTTGTGATTTCAGGGTGGGGCAACCATATGGCCTTCAAGACCAATTTGAGTTTAGATTAAAATGTGGGACTATGATGCCAATGGCATCAAATCAGGGCAGGATACTGTGTCCTGGAGCTGGGATATAGGCTTCATGTGGATTCAACCCATGATGAAGGTTGAAGGAAGAGAGAAAATACAGACCATTTTAAACACAACTAAGAAAGAGGTATGGTAGAGGATTGACCTTGGGCTATCTCTGGCAAAATGGAATTGTTGGACAGTATGGGGAATTATCAACCAATGTTAGCTTGAGCAGCATAGATTCTCATTCCTCATATGGCAACTTTGATCTTTTCATTTTGCAACACATAAATCAAGTCTAATTGTGTCTGTACAGAACTAGATATTCTGATAATAATTCTTTTGTGTGACAAATCTGGGTAATCTTTTTGAAATTAGAATCTAAAAGGTTTTCTTTCTTTCCTCCCCTCCTCTCTGGCACAGAATTCACACAGACTGTGTGAATATTGGAGGATATTCATCTTGGAGGATAACTGTAGCAGTGAGGAATGTTCTTTCAAGAAACATACGCCTACAGCCCAGATGTGCAGCTGGCCAACCAAATAGCATTTTTTCCTGCTCTAACTAGTTCTTGAACACAGGGAGGAATAGTACAAAGCTCCGGACTTTTTCCAAGATTTATCATTGAGCATGCAGTCCAAAGGTTTGTATGGGTTGGCTGAGAAAAGAACCACATTTCCTGCCCCAGTCAGTTCAGCTCCTACAGCTGTGCTTAACTTCCCATCTGAGGTATACTTAAAAAAATTAACATTCTGACATAGTACAGAATCCCTGATGGAGTGTGCATGAGGGACTCCAAGGAGGTAAAGTATCATTGATTTTAATAGGACGTGTTCGTAATGTTTTACTTTAAAGACATTGAAAATTTGGCCAAGCAAGGAAAAATGTTCACCTCTTTGTACTTCTTTTCCAATCTCTTATTTACATCCTCAGATAACAACAGCTGGAAGGAATCCCATAGAGTTGGAACAAATGGTATTGTAAATAATAGCTCTTATGCTATATTTCCAATTACATACTGTTTAACACTTTGACTTTCAAAAATGTGCTTGAGGATGGTGGCATAGGGAGAAAGACCTTGCTTGAAGACCCTAGAAAAGCTTGTATGGAGAGAACATGGTCTTTCAAGAAGGGAAATTATAATAAAGTCAAAGCAAACAAAATTACAATTAAAAACATATTTTTTAAAAAAAAACAGTGAAAAGATGTCAGGAACAGAAAGAACATGACCCATCAAATTGACAACCCTTCTGTCTTCTATACAGTTGACATTACCAAAGCCTTCTCCAAATTTTGGAGAGAACTTGACATTCTTTTTTTCACAGCTGAAATCCAGGAATAAACCCATTACAACAAGCTCTAAGTATGAAGTGGTTCACCTTTCTGCAGACACAGCTTCTTACAGCATTAGCAATAAAAATATTTTAAGTATAAATAGGCCAGGATTATTCCAAACAATAGTGAAAGGGAGAAGGGGCAGGCAAGCATGAAATTTCAGTCTCTTTGTCTCCCTGATGGCTTTTGAAAATAATTTAATGAACATTATGATTGAAAATATGAACAATGTTTTTACATCTTGACTAAAAACATACAAGGCTGTGGAAAAGTAGAACATCCCCCCCCCCAACTTTCTGGCTCATGCTGTGAGTTAACAAATCCTTGCATTACATATTGCCCGAACTGAGTCACATAGTCACTATTGCGCCAGGCTTTCGCTAATCCAATGGAGCTGGGAGGATCCATCCTATGCTTCATACTACTGGCTGGGCTGGTGTTAAAATGATCCAAATAACCTCAGCTGTCCATGATATTTGAGGAAAAAAACAGATCTGTGTAATTTCCTTCCCCCCTTGTAAAAATGTGCAAAACCTTCTTGGTGACTGTTCATGTTCACACATTTTCATAGTCATACAAATATTTATGTACATTGTTGATACAAATAATTAATATACCAAACTCATACAGATGTCACGTCTACTTATAAGCTTGTTGCACATGATAAAAAGAACATGTTAGGCAATAAGAACATGGTGGTAGGTCTTCTTTAGTCTGGGATCCAGGCCCCTGCTTGGTGCACTCATAAGGCTTATATATATGTACCACATCTCTGTTTCCTCTCTTAGGGAGAGGGGCCAAAGCTCAATAAGAACTTGGTTGATCTGATCTTCACTTATAAGGACTTGTCTGAAAATCAGAAGTGAGTCTACATTAGGCATGGGCAAACTTTGCCCCTCCAGGTGTTTTGACTTCAACTCACACAATTCTGGGAGTTGAAGTCCAAAACACCTGGAGGGCTGAAGTTTGCCCATGCCTGGTCTACATCATGGTTGGAATCGGCCTCATCTTAGTATCAGGGTGCATCTACACTGTAGAATTCATGCAGTTTGACAACACTTTAACTACAATGGCTCAATGCTATGGAATCCTGAGATTTGTAGTTTGGCGAGGCACCATGAATCTTTGGTAGAGAAGGCTCAAGACTTTTTAAAACTGCAGCTCCTGTGACTCCATAACATTGAGCCATGATAGTTAAAGTGGTGTCAAACTGCATTAATTCTACAGTGCAGATGCACCCTTGGTTAATTCCAACCAGAGTAGACCCATAGAAGCAATTGTTAAATGGTGGTTGGACACATAATAAAATGTGTTGTTTCAATCCTGAGGCTAACCAAGGCAATTTCGGCCATTGTATGATTAAAATATGTTTACACGTAACCTATTTTAAGCCTACTTATTTTTATTCTTTTTCTATTAATTCCTGGATCTTTATACACCGTTCTTGTCATTTACTGTATGTGAGGATGATATAAATTAAGTTTTAAAACCTGACTGGAACTGTGCGCATAAAGGACATTTCATACCAACATGCCCTTGTAGCTGATTCTTTATTGAAGACCAATAAATATGACACACAACAGTCTTGTGAGCAGAACATAAGCAGTATGGCACCATACTATCAGCAAGTCCTGAAAGATCTGTCTAGGGCAGCTGCTATGTAAACTACGAGAGTCAAAAAGAAAGAGCTCACCCATACACATACACACGTACAGTTTGCCTTTGAAAAAAACAAAACTAAGCATATTGTCCTTATCACAATTTAACAGATTTTTGAGAACATATTTGCACTACTGTTAAGATGTTAGGAGTAACCCAGATAGATAAAGTGGCCTTGTGCATTAGTAATCTGCAGATAAAATGGTACACTCTCCAAAGCTTTCAAGTAAGCCTCCTGATAACAACTTGGCCAGTTAATTTCCATGGCCTATCACAATTTTCTGTTGAAGTGCTAACAGTGAGTTCAGAGACTTCAGCGATTGCGAGGCTTGCTGTTTGGAGTTGAACAACTCAATCTGAATTACAACATAAGCCTAAGTAAGCATCACAAATGTGCTCACCCAAGCTCAAGAACAGTTGATGTCAAATCTGATGTGTTACCGCAAGGCAACTCTGTTAAGTATATCGGCAGCACATTACTGATTCAACATTGCACTGTATAACATATTATCGAATGATGCCTACACAGCAACATCTGGATACTTCTGACTCTAAGGTGTTCCTTTAGTTCAGGGGTCCCCAAACTAAGGCCTGCAGGACGGATGCGGCCCTCCAAGGTCATTTACCTGCACCCCCACCCTAAACTTTAGACTTAGGGTTATTCTAACTCTATCGTGTCAGAAGAGAATTGATAATACAGTTATAATGTATAGAAAAACCACAAGCAAAGTTAAAAACTTGGCATTGTACTAAATTTCCTTTGACCAGAAGCTGTCCACTTGGATTGCCTCTGGTGTTACTATGAGAAGTTCCTCTATTGTGCATATTGCAGGCTCAGACTGCATTGTAGTAAGTGATCTGTGGTTTGCTTTTCTCCACACTCGCATGTTCTGGACTCCACTTTGTGTCCCAATTTCTCAAGATTGGCCCTGCATCTCGTGGTGTCAGAGCACAGTTTGTTCAGTACCTTCCAAGTCGCTCAGTCTTCTGTGTGCCCAGGGGGAGTTTCTCATCTGGTATCAACCACTGATTGAGGTTCTGAGTTTTGGCCTGCCACTTTTTGGACTCACACTTGCTGAGGTGTTCCCGTGAGTGTCTCTGTAGACCTTAAAAAGCTATTTCTTGATTTAAGGCATGGGATTGCTGGCTGATATCCAAACATAGGATGGGCCAGAGATGTCAATGCCCTAAATCTGAAATAACTTGAAGCCACACAAGAACAATCCTAATTAACTTAACACTATCATCAGCCAAAAGCAGGCCACCACTTCCCATTGAAACACTGGTAAGTTTATGTTTGTTAAAATTGTTCTTCATTTTAAATATTGTATTGTTCTTTCACACTTTTTTTGCACTACAAACAAGATATGTGCAGTGTGCGTAGGAATTCTTCAATAATCTGAGGGTCTGTGAATTGACCCTCTGTTTAAAAAGTTTGATGGCTCCGGCTTTAGTGAAAATGAGCCTTTAAATTACCATTAATGTATGATATTAAGGAAAATTTCAAAATAAATGCTGTAATCATAGACCAGGGGTCCCTCAAACTGTTAGAGGGCCAGATTATAGTTTGAAAAAAGCATGAATGAATTCCTATGCACACTGCACATATCTTATTTGTAGTGAAAAAACACTTTAAAACAATCCAATAATCAAAATCAAGAACAATTTTAACAAGTATAAACTTATTAGTATTTCAATGGGAAGTATGGGCCTGTTTTTGGGTAAGATAGGATTGTTGTTGTGTGCTTTCAAGCGAGGGCTGGGTAAATAACCTTGGAGGGACATATCCAGCCCTCGGGCCTTAGTTTGAGGACCCCTGCCATAGACTCATGGAGTTGGAAGGGTCCACAGGGGTCATCTAGTCAAGTTCCCTAACACACAGGAATACACAATTCAAGCACCCCAGAGAGAGAGAGAGAGAGAGAGAGAGAGAGAGAGGGGGGAGAGAGAGAGAGAGAGAGGGAGAGAGAGAGAGCCATTCATTCTATGTTGGAAGATATCTTAGAAAGGCAGTCAATTCTACATTTTTTACCACCAGAAAATTCTTCCTAATGTTTAGGCAGATTATTTTTTCATGTATTTTGAATCTCTTTGTTTTGTGTCATTGTCTCTGGAGTAGGAAAAGACAACGTAAATGAATCTACATTCTAGAAAAAAAGAAAGCCAATAAATTAATAAGTACTTAAATGGACACTTGTGCCTAGATAAGGTCTCTGAGAAATAATTTTTTTGCAATCTGTGATTTTTCTTTTATCCCCCCCTTGAAGTTCACCCAGATTTATTCATCATTTATTTTAATGATTTTATTCCAACAATCACCAAAATGGTATATACATCAGCCAAATAAAAGATGGCATTGAAAAAGAATCAGATAAATTTGTGATGGATAAGACCCTAACAGCATGACTGAAAATGCAAGTTGGTGGGGAACATGAGAAGAATAGGGCTTTTGTTCTTATGTTCTGCTTTAGGGGTTCACATATGTAGCTACTAGCTAGCTAGCAACTGTGGGAAACAGGATAAGGACTAGAGAGGACTCTGCTCAGATCTAACAGGGGTCTTCTTACGTTCCTTATTTTCTGACTCCTTTTACTGACTGCATTAGATAACTAGTTGGTCAGTGTTCTTCTTGGATTTGGCATTTCATCCTCCTCCTTTTGTACAACTTCATAAAATACACCAAACCTTATATGAGTTGTGACATTCATGAGACTCAGATCGCTGTTAAATATCCAGATCTCATCCAAATTTTGAAAACTATCATTTGGAAAGATCTCCAGTGCAGCACTGTCATTTTCCTTAAAATCAATGCTGTTCAATTAATGTCAAACTACAAAAATTAAATTAATGAAATGGATGTTAGAAAAGGAGAACTCAAGCCAGCCACAGTAGGTGACTGACTACTATGTTGTAACCATAGGAACAGGGCTAGTTTTGCAGTATGGATGACTCCTAACTACATATCACACAGCAAGAGGTAACTTTTATTTATTTATTTACTCATTTGTGGCTGTTTCAGAAAGGTCATTGAGTTGTGAATATCCTATTTTTCCTTTTTTTATGAAGCAAAAAATTAAATTATGCAGCAGCAGACGTAGGTCTATGCCTTCCCAAAATAAAAGCACTCAGTGATACATCAGATATAATAATGTTTCTGTTTATATATGTCTGTCTATGCATATGTATGACAGTAATGGTGAAATTAACTTTAAAATAATGGAAGCTAGTATGATATCTAAAAATGTAAACATTCAAGATTTAATACAAATGCCTACATATGTATATCTTGCTGAATTGGAGACTTTTTGTGGTCCTCCTCCTCTTTGTTATTGATGTTGTTAATACAATACTTTTCTTACTCAGCTGTTTCACTATCCTAAGTTGGTTCACAATTAGAAATCATCTCAGATTTAAACAATAATTCAGAAAAGTTAAAATTAAGGAATTTCAAATATTTAATAATAAACAAACACCATAAAACATTTACCCTGAAAAACTATCAAGTGAAATAAGAGTTAGGACCCCTGTATCTTTAATATTGTTTAAAAAGGAGTATTTCTGCAGCTCTTACTTGTTACCTGATTTTGTGACAGACAACACCTGCTGAAGTTCTCCTACACAGCCAATAAGGTAACAGCAGCCATCTGCTTGTTTCGTCTGGCAACTCTACTAAAAGGTTAGAGGGAGTTGATGTGGTCTTTCTTCTAAAGCAATGGTTGACAACTTTTTTTGACCAAGGCTACTTTCACCAGGGACCACTATACCAGGGACTACTTTACCTGGGACCACTTTGACCAGGGACCACTTCGACCACTCTACAACATTTGTACCAAAATGGTTACAAATCGGTTTTTGGTCAACTTTAGATTTGGTTTGGGGTACTGATTCAAAAAAAATGCATTGGATAAGCCACATCAGCTCTAGCTTCTGATACAGAACATATGCTATGGTCAGCGACAGGGAAGGAGTGGCAGGAGGTGCAAAAGGAGCAGAAATAAAATAAGTAAATAAAGAGGAAGGAGACTCGTGGATCAGATTCTCATCCTCATGACCCACTGGTGTTCCGTGGACCCACAGGTTAAGAACCACTGTTCTAAAGAGTGGCCAGAGGCAAAGCTAGACATCACTCTCTCAGCAGATCATTTACAGGGTATCCCTCAGTAGAGAGATCCTATCACCATCACACTTCTCCGAGTATCAGCAGGGGCTTTTCCAGTGTGCGGAAGCTTCCGAGGTCACCCGCATGTTCTTTGAGGATTGACACTGTTGCTCTTCTTCCTGTTCCTTGTCACTACTGATATTTTTTTATTCCATGTCACAATCATTGCATAAGTAAAACTAATAAAATAGAGGAAGCACAAGTGACTAAATAATTTTAGACCAAAAACTGGCAACAGAGACCGCATTGTCTGTCACTTTAAACAATTCTTCCTCTGTGCCTGAAGCAGGGCATTGTGGGCAATCATACAGATGCAGAGTTGTTTGTTCTGCTCCAGTCACACAAGGTGCAGGATTCTTCTAGCTAATGCTATTTTGCCAGGTTGTCTTTTGATCTGCCCACTCCACTTCTGAGTCTGTTCAGGAACTTCCAAATTACCAATTCTTGGTTTGTCCTGGAGGAAGACCCTGGGGGCATTCACGTGGGATTTCCTGGTTTAGCTGCCCAAAGAGATACTCACGCTGTTGCTGGGGAAATATTAAGTGGTGGTTCTCATGAAGTTTCTCCTTGATTTGAGTCTGCTGGGAGGAGGGTGATAACCATGCAGAGGATGGCTTTCACAGTGTTCAACCTTATTTCTCTCACAGTTAGCAGGGGGGGGGGGCAATGCTGGCAAGGGAGAGCACTTTGAAACTGATAGAACCATCCCTGGTCTTTTTCTTCTATGTGTCATATTCTTCCAAATTCTATGTTTGGAAACTGATTTCCTCATGATATGTAAGTCAAAATAAATTGACTTAAAAGAGGAGCAAGATTCATGACACAGGCTAAAATAAAGGCAGAGGTGTTTTTTTTTAAAAAAAGAATCACATGTTTTGTCCACTTCGGGGGAACTCTCCAACGTGTCACTAAATAATATATTTTGTGCTAAGTTAAACCATTACTTTGTTCTTGGGTTATAGAGTTCGCAAGGGATGCTAAGCAAAGGAGTACATTTTATGTATTTTTGTAAACTCTGTTTCAATCAAATCAATAGTTAAGTGTCATAGAAAGGAACCTTTGGTATTTGTCCACTCTGTCACTTTAAATGAGTATTTCATCACTTATAATCTTCCAATTTAATTTGGATAATTCCATTATCAGATTTACATCAAAATTGCTTCTCAAGTTTGTTCTTTTAGCTTAGGGCTCAGACAAATGCCTTGTTTCTTCCAGCTGTTCAAATATTAACCATCAAACACTCCCTGGGGATTAGTTAGAAAGATGGACAAGTGACATTACAGGCATCAATTAACTGTAATGTAACTATATTTTAGAAACCCTAGGTTTACCTCCACTGACAATATGATATCATTCCTTATATTAGTTGCGATATTAACTGATATAATATTTTATCTGTTTTGTTTAATGTATAGCCTGTGTTTTTCCCAGGGTTGTGGTGCATGTAAAGATTTCAAAAGAGACACAATAAATGATATGCATCGTAAGGCAAATTGAATATATTATAATATTAAAAACTAAGTTAAAAGAATAGAAATATTGTAGTAATCATAAATCTGTACATATTAAAATGTTCAAGATATCCTTTTTAAAAGATGAGATATTTAGGTTAATTAGTTGCTGAAGGCTGCCCTGTATAGAAAAGTCAAGACAAAAAAGAGGGAGCCTACACAATGCCAATATTAATTTATTATGTTGCATGCTACTCTTGTCATCACAGCTGTTGCTAGGACGATAGATGTTCTGAAATGTTTCCTTGTTTAATTTGTGTAAAATATGTCTAAACTGTTTTCCCACATTTTCAAAAGCAAAAAGATATAAAATATATAACATCAAGATTTAAAATACATAAAACAGACCAGAAGAAATTGCTAAGTACAGGGTTGATCATGGAATATGCTTGCTTTTGGTCACTTCCCTAAAGTAATCTGCAAGAATAAGGACTGTGAATAAAATCTTCCTTGTTGGGTACACTGATCAACAGTTTATAAGGGGGAAACCATCTAGACTTCAAACCTTAACAAATCTAGAAGATAACCTAATAGCAAATAGATGATCAAAGCTGTTTACTCAACATGGAGGTAGAGGATTTACAACTTGGTGTTTTACTTAGCACCTCCACAGCTGTGACCTGTCACATATGGAGTATAACAGTAATCCAACCATGACGTTTCCAATGTGGATAATCACTGGTTGGATCTACACTGTCATATAATCCAGTTTCTGAATCTATATTATCTACTGTTAACTGGATTATGTGGCACTGTAGACTCATATAATCCAGTTCAAATCAGAGAATCTGGATTATATGACAGTGTAGATGGGGGCAACAGTCTCAAATTGTTTAGATCAGGATAGCTTTAAGAGGCAACTTTAAGAGGCATCCAATACATGCTAAACCATAAATCCTGAAAAAATTAACCTCACATGCATGAAGTTTCAGTCTTCTCAAATTTTAGGTTCAATGTGTTGAGCTTCAGTTGCCGTACTGTCATAAGAGAGTCTGGTGTCATTATCCTACTAGTGTCACTATGGTTGGGATCCTATTGAGTAAGTACACAGGTGTAAACACAATGGAGAAGGTGGCAAAAGTATGTGACAGCAGAATGAAAAAGGCAAGGGGTACACTAACACTGAAGGGCAGACATAGCATTGGTGTCATGAGTGGAAGGCTTCTATATCCAATGTCTACCTTCTAGATGAGGGCAGAGTGTCCTTGAGGTCTAGTTGTACTGAAAATGCTTGAACTGTCGTCTGTTTCATGAAATGCTGGTATTTCCAGACTATTTAGCTTTGAGAAGACACCCTCCTTGCAGGTATTGAAGGAACAGCCTGTTTGGAGTTTTAAACAGGTGGAAGCCTTTCCCTCCAGACAATGACAGAAAAGGCTTAGTTTTTCATCTTTCATGACCCTTGAAAAAAGTGCAAGTCCTTGCAGAAAGGACCATTATGTGAATGAGTGCACTAACTGGATGATGGCCCATTTTTTAAATTTTTAGAGCCTATAATCTCTTTTTATTCTAGTAACTCTTCAATAAACGTAGCTCTATGCTGCATGATACATGAGTGTGTGGAAAACAAATAGTAAAATAAAAAGCATATGCCATGTTCAAGTTCCTGGATTTTGTGGATAAGGCTTCTCCAATTTGATGTCCTCTAGTTGTCCTGCTAGCTTCTAGGAAGTAGGAATTGCTGGCTTGGTGTCAGAGTTATAAGTATCATGCGCCCTGGTGTTATGCTTCCAAACTAATCCCATGCTTCTGATGCTGTCAACTCAATACTGATGTTGTTCCATCATCAGTATTGAGTTAAATTTACATTCAGAGTGTGACTCTAGAAAGGTGATGGGGTTCCATGTTATTATTTGCTATGAATAGAAAAAAGTTTTGGTCTGGCTTTGAAGAAAGGACCAGTGGTAGATCCAGAGATGTGCTAAACTATGGCCATTTAGGGCTTAAGAATGTCAGGATATTAATAAACACTATGGACAAAAGGAATGAGTTTTCTTAGCGCTGAAAAGAAAAGTAAAAAAAAAAAGATTACAAGGAAAAGCTGTGGCTTCAGCTGTAATTCAGAATGACCCACCATAGTTGACGTCTTCTGTCAAGTTTTTTTCTAAATAAAACATGGTAATGTAAACAAATCCGTTCTGCCATTTAAAAAATGTCTTTAGAAGCTGATACCTTTTTAGCATATTTAGAGCAGCTGACATTTGGTAAGAATTATATGGAACAATTCCAAGAAAGGCTGATACTGCTTTAATTTTTTTAAAAAAACTGTCACCCTTTAAAGCATTGGCATATATGACAGATCAAAATTGTAGTAACAGCCCAGGCTAGAAATGCTGTTTAAATAATATGCCTTAGGCAGCATTACTTCAGAGCTTTCAGGAAGCTTTGGGGTAAATCCTGTGTTCCCTTGACATGGATTAATGGCTGAATGCAGCGGATGTCCTCCGCATTCAGCCTACATATCATATGGACTCACTGCAGCAACTGAGATGAGTACACATTATTTTTGTCATGAAGACATACCAGAAGAAACAATTATTTGCATCTTGCAATCTGAATGTGGAAGTTAAAGAATATGATCGGCTCTCCATATTCATAGATTCTGCATCTGTAGATTCAATCATCCAAGGTTTGAATATATATATTTTTAAACTCTAAAAAGCAAACCTTAATTTTGCCATTGCTATGGACACAATTTTACTATATCATATATATATGGATTTGAACATCTCCAGATGTTGGTACCCACGGTGTGTATGTGTGTTTGGTGACCGAATGGATACTAAGGGCCCATTGTGTAGGAATCAGCTTTGTACCATGTCAGAGGCTGGCTTGAAGTAATTAATTCTAAATCACCAATTATTTGGAACTAAGTCCTCTTCCTACAAGTTTTAAGGGAGCTCTGGCATGGGATGGTTCATGTTTTAAGTAAAGGTTTGTCCAGGAAGGAAGAAAATCCCTAGAAGTGTTGAAACTTTTCAATCCTTTGTGTTTTTATTTTCCCTGCTTATTCCCAGATTTGCATGCACATTCTCTCTTTAAATATACTGAGATTGTTTTCCAAGTTATACAACTATATTTTAGAGTATAACCTGGAAGATGAAAGAATAAAAACACTAATGATTTCCTGGTCCAGAGATTTAGGGGAAAATATAGATCTGGACAATTGGGAATACTTATGGGAAAAAAGGATTTAAAATGACAATAGCAGATTCTGTCAGAGAAAACATGTATACAATGTTTTGTAGAAGTTATATAACTTCTGAATTAATGTTTAAAATTGATAAATTCCAAAACTGGGATGGTGGAGATGCAAAACACAGAAAGGCACCTTCTTCCATGTTTGGTGGACCTGTTTGGTGGTAAAAAAAAGTTTTGGAAAAAAGGTGGTTAAAGAAACAAACAAAATGATTAATAAGAAGATTAATTAAAACACAGAAATGTGTATATTGGGTTTATTTTGGATGTAGAAATTTGCCAATATAGTTTTTTGGCAGCAAGAATCACAAAAGCAAAATCTTAGAAGTGGAGAAAATAACTACTTGTTAAGGACTGGAGAAGAAAATTAATAGAGTATATTCAAATGGCCAAGATCTCCAATGGCATAAGGAGGGGAAACAAAGAAGATTTTGCTAGAAAATGGAATTTGGTCTTTGGGTATTTAATTAAGAAGAGAAATATAGATTTTGAAATAGCCAAATGGGGGATTTATTAGTATAATGATAAGGATGATTTTTTGTTAGATACTAGTTCTATATGGTGTGGTGGTTCACGGGTGGGAAAGGGGAGGTGGTAGGATTGGGGAAATAATACTTGTATTGGATGGTTGAATTTTGAAGTTTGTATCTTTCTTTTTTCATAAAAAATGTGTGCCAAAAATATATATCCCGTGTTTCCCTCCACCTCACCTCTTCCTTCTCTCCCTCATACAACATATTAGAAATTAATTTTCAACCATTTCCACAGAACATATTATTATTATTATTATTATATCAGAAGTTCTAAACAAAATATTTAAGTGATTTAGCAGTATTAAACTAGTTGGACATTAGAATCACTTTGTTTTTCGTGCTGACATTCCTCTTTACTTTGCTTGATCTTTGTTGTATCCATGTTCTAGAAACAAGAGCTCTATATTACTGGCCGTGGTCATTTTAGCTATTGCTGAAATTTTGCAAATAGATTGCCAAATATAGATATATTTCATTTTGCAAAATACTGGGTAAATTTAAACTGACCTGAGAAATAGAAATGAAAAGAAATGCCAGAGGTTTCCAGCAAATATGTTGAGATGAAGAAAATGTCATATGGATCTCCAAAACAGAGCACAAATGGCATAGTTCAGCAAAATGATACAGGCCATCAGTAAAATGTCAGCTATTGCCAAAATGGAATTAATCATGCTAATGACAACAGACCAGCTACATTTGTAATTCATATTTTACATCAGCAACATGCAATTTATATATTCTGCTCTAAGTGAATGGAAATGAATCTCTTATTTCTGCTTCCCAAAATCATTTTCAGGGGCTTGTGGGAAACCCCTGGAAAAATGTGAGATGGATTGTCCCGGGCAATAATGGAATGGCAGCATTGCCACAAATAAGGGAGACTCATATGATGAGATCAGTCTCTAAGATGAGGTCAAATTTTAGGGTTGTATGTAACAGGATAGTGTTATAGCGATTCCCCATGTTCTCAGGAAACTTTAGGAGAGAAGAACCATGAAAATGACCAATACCGCTACATTGATACTATTACTTTGCATGCAGAAAGTGCCATTTTCAATCTTTTGCATCTTCAGGTGGGAAAAAACCTTTCCTGAAACCTTGGCTAGTCATTGACACTCAGTGAATCTATCCACACCACACAATTTTAGTGCTACATTGCCGTTATCATTAAATAA